>VZTE01000365.1:2281353-2316267 GCA_013397775.1 Eulacestoma nigropectus | reverse complement strand
TTTTTTTTTTTTTTTTTTTTTTTGACACTCTGTCCCAAAGATTTTATGTCTCAAGCAGAAAACTATTGTCTTAAAGCCAGCTTTCAAATAAAAATATTTCTCACCTACCTGGTTCTCTGGTTGAATTTCTGGGTTCCTCAGGACCAATTATTATCTTCTTTGCTATAATTTAAACTACCTTAAAATTATTTTCAGATGATAAAATCTCAAAACTTCCAAATACTTTTTTTTTTACCAAATCAAAGGAAAAAAAATTGTTTTGTAATAAAATATTTTTCCCCAAGAGAGTTGTCTCTTATTAGGTTCTTATTATGTGGCCACCCATAACCCAAAAGCTAAAAAAGCAGGACAAACAGACAGGCACAGGGTTTTCTTTCCCAGGCTATTCCAGCTAGGAAAATCCTTCTGGGAGATTGCTGTTTCCCACTGAATTGTCCTGGTCCTTACCCCACTGGCATATCGAGTAATACTGCCATAATATTTCTTTATACAGTGCTTTCGTTTTAAAGAAGTGTTGGATAAGGCCTGGGAAGCAAATTGCTTAGTGTTGACCAAACCTAAGGAAGCCTTCCAAGCCCACAAAACTCTGTGTGCAAATTGAGTCTTGCATACAGCCACCTTGACTTTAGAAGAAGCAAAGTCAAGCTTAACATCTTTCTGATCCGAGACTCAGAGGCAAGCTATGCAGCAGCCAGAAAAAAAGGGAAATTGAATGCCCATGCATGGGCAGCCTAACCTAAAAGCTAATAAATGAGCAGCATATTTTCTTTTTTTTATCTGTTGACTGAAGTGAGAGATGGAAAGTGAGTGCCAAGTAGCAGCTATTATAGCGTTGTGCACATGACATCGAAGTTCAGGGTCAGTTGTTTCCATTACAAACCCCATTTTTCAGGGTTTATAACTTGTCTGCCTTAAATCACATCTAGCAGAAACTGGCATGCAATGTGCCAGGATAGCTATAGGAGATATTTTCCCATTTCCTTCATTAAAACAAAAAAAATGAAATCCTTACATCATTTAACTCATTTGCTTTTTTAATGCAGTTAAAAGCTACTTAGTAACTACAGGCACTTCAGGGGAACAGAAAGATTCTAAGACAAAGGGAAATACTTTTAAGGGAAAAACTTTTAATGTAGTGTGTCCTGGACCATAGGAAAACTGAGGCTACGAATTCAAATTTTGCAGCTCAAGTAAAATCTGCAGTTGTTAGTGATATCAAGCTGTGTGTCCAGCCACACAGATAAGAAAACATTTCTCACTACTGTTTTTTCTCTCCATTTATTGGTCTCTGATGTGAAATCCAGCTAGGGAGCCACCTGACTCAAGAAGCATAGTGATGTCTTTAGTGCTGAGATCAGTAGAACTTAGATCCCTGCATTGCTGTGCCACAGGGAAAACAAGAGATGACTATATCCTTTTTGTAGATGCCTGAGAACATAGATGCAACACATGGCAAGAGAAGATCAGGGCAGGGGGAATAAAAGAAAAAAAAAGGAAGAAACAGAATTTTCATTAAATATAGCTAATAAGCTGAGTCAATTTATTCCAGACCTCCATAAAGGAGGAAAGACACAAAAATTGCAAAAAATATCACAACTCCTAAGTACAGGCACTGTTAACAGTGAATACCTCTTTTTCTGTTCCTTCCCCATGGTTCTGACCCAAGCATCAGCTCTTAAGTGCATTTGAAATACTCTTCTGAGGACTTGAAGCTGACACAGCCTCTCCACACATGGCACCCCCTCCACGGTATATTGTGGATACCAAGGAGAGGATTGTCTCCTCACACCCACCTTTACATTGCCTTCACGTCTCTCTGTGATGAATTAAGGTTTCTTTGCTGCATCAGAGGTGAATTCAGAAAGTGTTTGCAACATCTGGGCTATGTATTCACCTCTTGGAAGAAATTTGTGCAGAATACAGAGGTAAGGCACACAGAGGAGACAGGTTCTGAGTGAGCGCTGGCTGTCACAGCTCTGCGTCTCCTGACACATTAAAAGACATCTTGTGAAATCTACAGTTGGAGCACAAACTGCCTAAAGCCATCTGAATCTACAGCTCCTGTGAGCATGAGATACTACCAGGTGGGATGGGAAAGAGTCTCATTTCTTTGTCTCTGCTACTCTTCTGATTTTGCCTTTCCAGGAGGGAAGATCAGATTCTTGCTGTACAGAGAGTGTACCAGCCTTTGACTCAAGTCATCCTCAAGCTTCCTCTCTAACTCAGTGCTTGCTTAACACATTTGCCAGCTCCAACAAAAAGCAATAGGAAAGCTTCATCCCCGACTGTGCAGCAGAAGCAAGGTCTCTGAAAAAGCCCATGCAAAGGGAGAAAGCAAAACCTTATTCAGATAAAGGATTTGAGCCAAAAGCTCTTACCCTCAGAAAACTGTCATAAGAAACAGACTTCAGAGTGTTTAGAATTCGAGCAGCTGCAACATTTCCTACTGGAGGTGGGTCATAATACACAGTACCCCTAGAGTTAATTGAACCCATGAGCAAATAGCTTAGCATGACTCCTTAACCTTGCAACCGAGACCCACACCTGGGAGTTTAAGTATTTATGTAGGATGGTCGTGTCAGCAGGAAAGGTTGAGAGCAGATGACCTGGGTTGTGCTGTGACTAGAGGGTAAGAACATGTTTTTGATAAGTCTGGGAATGATGCTCTTGGTTTCAGATCCTCAAAATTAGAATCCTTCTAGTGGAGCAAACATTCTGATTATCCTACTCTAGAGAGTAATGTGACATCACGTGGCTTTTCCTCCATTTTGTAAATCTACTGCTTTGTTTTATTGATTTTATTGAAAATTTTCTGGGGACTAAAAGTTTAATTTTTAGTCAAAGGATATAGGTTTTCAGTACAGTTTGGGTTTTTTTTTTGGAGGGGTTGTTTAGTTTTGGTTGATTCATGTTTGGTTTGTTGGTTGGTTTTGAGAGAAAGGGGGGAAAAAAGAAAGAGGAAAATATACCGGTCCAGTTACTGATTTTGTTCAACAAAATGTACTTTAAAATATGTAGGAATATGTTCGTGCTTTCATTTGGAAGATAAAATCTATTCTCCAGCTTCAGTCATTGTGTAAGCATTTTACCTTGAAATTATAATTTGCCTTAGAGTGATAATCGGGCTATGTTTCTGCTGAGCTTTAAGTGATTTCACTGGGGTTTACTGGACTATCAGCTATTTTGCTTCTCTTGCAAAGAATAATTGCAATTTCTGTCAGGACATATATGTTTTATCTTTATGAAAAAAAAACAAACCCAAAACCCCAAAAAAATAATGCTGACCACTTCTGAAGGAAAGAAAAAGATGATAGCTGGTAAATATTCTGTATGTGTGTATAAAGTTGCATATAAGTAACTTATTCTGGGTAGAAGTGCAATAGAGAACAGACCTGTAATCTTAGTTTATAAAGCTGGACACATGTTGTATTAGAGAGCCTACTCAAGTTCCCTGAGGGAATCTAGACACACAATTAGAGGTAAACACAAAAAACATCCCCAAGGAAACACATAATAATAAAAAAGTATTTTTTATAATAAAGGACTATATTAAAAAAAAAAAAAAAGAAAGTTGTTCATTGTATAATAAAAGCAGAGAACCCAAGGCAAAAAAGATCCAGTCAATCTTCCAAACAATCTTTATGAGAGTTAAGGGAGAGTTGGTGATTTCACGAGAGACCTCGAGGAGCGAGGTATGTACAGCCTCATTATCCAGCACTGCCTGGACAGTAATATCAGGGGTAGGGAGAGGTACAGACAAAGCCCATCATTTGGCTTGTCGTACATAGCTAATAAAGCAGAGCTGGAGACTTCTTGTCACTGCTGGTTCATGTGGGGCCAATTTCTGGCAACTGCTGACTACGGACACCTGCCAATAATCCCAGGCAGAGTGGTGAGGGTTGTGTCTTGTCCTGGTTTTCTAAGCTGCAGATCTGTGACGCTAACCCACTGAGGTGTGCCAAAGAGGAGCATCCCTTGCTGAGCCTTGATAAGTTTCTCTCTGCATCTCTCTCGTTTGTGTGTGCATCTCTCTGCAAACAGCAGCCTCTAATCCACTTTGCAGGTTCACACTGAAAGAATTTTCTGCCTCCTCTATAAGAAAGGATCCCAGTGTGCCACAGTGAGCGTGGGTCCAAAGGAAGTTTCAGAGTTAGAAAATTTAAGAGAGAACTGCATTTTCTTCATGCTAATTTACTAATTAGAGCAACTGTGAATATCACTGGGCCCGTATGAGCAGAATTTAACCAGTAAATTTTCTTACACCAGTCAACCAAAAGAAAAGGGCAGCTGCAACAATGGCTTCATGATTCAAAGTTCTTGGTTTATGATTGTGTGTAACTCTGTAGTCCTTATAGACAAAATACCCTCTGAGATTGATGGCTATGCCTGCCCTAGGAGTGCAGGAACAAACACACTAAGTTTCATGTTTAGTAGGCCTCAAGTCTGACGTGTTTTGTAGTTGCAGGGGAAATGGATCCCTCGGATAACTCTCTAAATTACATAGGCAACAAACTATAACACCAGCACTCCAGGATTTTTAATCATAATAAAAACTATACCAAGTGGCCATGTATATGATTAGTTTACAGATATAACTAGATGGAAGATACAACACTCAGTTGCAATCTATTTATGGAGACAGGCAGGCAATTATACGAGACAAGGGAACTAATTTTGCAGAGTGAGGTTTAGTGATTAGTCACTGTGTCTTCACTTAATCTTCAAGCCTATAAAATTCAGTGGTCTGAAACCTATTGAAGACACCATTCAAATACCTGTGGCATTATTTTGGGATGCAGTCACTGCAGCTGTGAGCTACAGAACTAACCTGTGATTGAATAGCCTCATACAGAACTGGTCTCCAAATTAGGGTGAGAAAAAAACTATTAATATTTTTAGTTCATCACTTTTCCCTCTAAGGACAATTTCAGAAAGTTATGCAGGCTGATTCTTGCCTAACTGGTTATCTATTCCACCCCATGCAGATATTTTTCAGAAATGCTGTTACATCCCATGCCCATAAAACATACGGTATGTGTAGCCTATATAGGCTGTAATTAAAAAGAGACACTTGTGTTGACAAAAAGACAGTTGTTCCCACATAAGTGTAAAGACTGTCTTCTCTACCAATTAAGAATCAGCAGAATATCGGCTTTAATAGTCCTCTTGGGGAACTTGTCTTTTGTATTTATGATAAATACATGATTATAAGGACAAATTATATGAGCAGCAATAATTTCCTAGTAATGTGATCATTAAAAGCCTTCACAACTGCAATATATCAATATTAATTGGGGACAGATGATCATTTTACTGACATGCTCAAGTCATTATCCATATTTCAGTACTTCATGAATACCTGAATAGTCTTAATGATGTGATTTTTTAAAGATTCTTTCTTCAGTGGTCTTAACATTACTGTTTATCTAAAAATTATGAAAAAAGGAGAATAGGAGAAAACAAATTAGAAGTAGTGCAGGGAGTTCTGAGCTAAAAGTAAGCAAGAGTCAGCAAAATTTCAGTTTCTGTTCAGGTGTTAGAACAGTTAATTATTGAGAAGAAGCAACTGAATAAACTCTGTCTGCTGGGCCTGAGTCGTGTTAAGTCTGTGGTAAATGTTTGCTGACAAGGAGGACACAGTCACTTACAGCTTTGGAAGGTAAGCACTCTACACAACAACCTGTTGATTCATACTCTTTAATAATATTCGTTGCACTGCCTGTCTGCTTCAAAGACCTTTCCTCATGTGGAAACAAACACAGTTTGCATGTCCTTTTATTTGCATCCCCTGTGACCGGGGACTGGCAAATAATTTTGTTTCCTGCCATGGACAAGCTGTTGAGAAATCCACACTGACTTGCAGATAACATGTTTGCAAGGAGAGTGATAAATCTTATAGGATAATATCCTGAAAGCGGAAGTGAAGTGACAGACTTATAACTGCAGCTCACATTTTGTGTCTGAAAGGATGTTATAGACTCACTACTACTGCTCCTGGACATGTGACTGTCAGGTCTTAGTCAGTAAAATATTTGATCCCCTCATTGATATATTGATGATTTTTTTTCCACCACTAATGTCATGGTTAGATACAAACCAAAGAATACCCTAACTTTGTGCATTTTTTGATAACTATGAAAGAAATACATAAATGCAATAGCTAAGGCTGAAGAACAAATGAACAAGTGATGTTTTTATATAAGGGTGACTGGACACAATAACTATATTCATATACTCCTTATTTAGGCTTGAAAAGGTAATTTTCACTGTAGTTGTTTAATGAGACACCAGGTGTCATCAGTAGGGCTGCACCAAGCACATTTGTCTTGCCAAAGGTAGTACCTGTGAAAAAGTAACTTTCATAATGTAGACTGAGCTGTGATCATGTCTATTAGTGCCCTCCTTCCAGTAGCCACGACTGTCAAGATGAGCTATCCTGATGTAAAAATAACACACACAGCTAAGAAAAGCTTATCTACAAGCTTATGCCCATAATTATGTACAAACTAACTTGCCATACTAGGAAAACCCCTACAACAATGTCCTGCTGCAGTAAAGAAATTGAACATTCAACTCTAGAACAGGTGTAATTGTGGCTGTTTCACTCTGAATTACAAAACAAAGTATCTCAGAATCTGACAATTACAAATATAAAAGTAGTATTACTTTAACATTAATATTTTACAGTTAAATACGAATTAACATTCTTTACTGTTAAATGTAATTCTAGAATTTACACAGTAGAGGTAAAAATATTTCTCTTACTATGTCATATTCATTCTTCATGGAGGATATCACAGGGTGACACTGTAGGATTATACTTAAGCCTATGGAACTGTCCATTGGGGAGAGCTGTCCAAACAGCATAAAAGAGAGAAGCAGTTGAAATTAGCACCCAAATTATTTTAACTCTAAGTTAAAATGGTGAGGTTTTTTCTATAGTTTAAATTCAAAGATTGTTTTTGGTTTTGAGAGTAACTATTTTGATGTTATTTTCAACTTTGGCATAAAATGCAGGCAAAGGGAATTCTGAAGTCAGTTTAATTTGCTCATCTTGGATCTGGAATACCCTGGCTCAATATCTTCCCCTACTTGATGAGTTTGAATCCATTGCTCTCATCAAAGTCTTTTAGTGGTCAGGCTATTAGGCATTGCAAAGTCCCATTCTTTGTCTTTCCTTTTGATGTTGCTCCATTTTTTATAAAACATTTTTATGGGAAAAAAAAAAAAATTCTCTTGTTTAGTGATTGGGACATTTCCTTATGATTTAAATAGGTCGGATGAAGTAGAAAATTTCCTGGAGAGCCAGAGAGAGCTACATGTCTCCAGAGTCTGTGATAAAGCCATTCAAGTGAGAAAAAGGAACTCTTGGTCCAACAGCAACAGCTGCACGGTTTATTTAATCTGCCTCTTTTGACTTATTCTCTCACAGCTTTGGTAGGACTTTGAAGCTATGAATTATCTGTTTTTTTTTGTAAATTATGCTTTCTTTGTATGTGAGGAACACAATAAGTACTTTTTGTTATCTTTTGTAAACAGCGAACTAACTGGATAATCACACATGGTCAAAATGTGTAAATGGTGTGTGAGAGGTCTAAACTGATGTCTCTTGGAGTAATGGAACTATTGTACTAAGAAAGAATGCGTGATTTCTCCACTATTAGGAAACTGTTGTGTTGGGTATTTACTATGGAATAATATCTCTACTTGTTTTCATTCAATTAATTAAGAAGATGCCAGGAGCTACAACAGTATGAATGAAGCCTAATATTATACATTTAGGCTGCAATTATATTAAGCCATTCAAGTAATTAGACTTATGCTCTGAAGAAAGAACCGAATAAGCCAGATAGAAAACACTGGCTCCAAGAACTTAATACATTTATAATATAATTTAGTGTAAAACAAGAACTTCAAGATAAGGTCTAATGGTACATTCAGCAAGATGGCAAAACTTTGTAATTAATAAGTTGTTCAGTTATTATCAGGTGGAATTAGCAAGGAGTCTTTCACATGTAATAAAACACAGCTTTCAGCTTTGCAATCCGATCTTTTTTTTGTGAAAGCAGAAGACATGAATTGAGGTCTTGTTTTTTTTTTTATCTATGGGAAATACAAGCGAGGATGTGGATAAAATAATTTTGAAGGCAATGAAAACCTTGCTTGATTTAATCTTCAGACTGGAAAATGTAAATACAACATCAAATTTCTCATCCTTTATTCTGCAATTTCCATGACGTAAATGCATCTTATTTCTCAAGAATTCAATAACAGGCTAGCTTTCCTGAACTAAACTGCTGTATATCTCCAGGATATGCTTTTTTTTATCCTCTTTTAGATTTCTTTGGTAGCAAGAGAGATGCACTTGTCCTTGTAGGGATTGCTCAGTACTGGGAGCTCACAGGTTGTGTCTGTTAATGGGCACTAGATTGTTAGTGTTATTGTTATTTTGCCAGAGACAAAATTAACTGAAAGAAAACATCATCAAACTAAACATAATTCAAATAGTTACAATCACATGGTACCCTGTCCAGAGCTGGTCAAGACTTGTTCAAATTTCTCAGCTTCTATTTCTCCAATTAGATGCTCATTCAAGTGGAATTTTGAGAGAGAGAAGCTTTTTAGATTTCTTGTCATACTGTGGTCCAAGACATTGAAAAATCCCCAAACCTTACTAAAAAAATATAAGTTTATTAATTTTTTATTGCAAAAAGTAAGCAAAAGTAGCTTTGCACTGCTTTGGATGTAATGTTTGTTTAATTAAAAATAGTATCCAATGCCACTAATGTAGTTTTTATAACCTAAACTTTTTCCAGCTTTTAATCTATATGAGGGCAAACAATTCATAAATAAAACATCTTTGGGGATCCAAAAGGGTGTTGCTTCTGTAGCAGTTCTAATGAGGAACTCACATGCTGCATGTTGCTAGGATTATTTGAAAACTGCGTGTATCCTCTGCTCAGTCTGAGAGTACAAAACACTGTCCAAAAAAGAGCTCTTCCACCATGGATGTCTCTGTGGGATGCAGGCAGAGATAAATGGTTGCTCATAAGAGGAATAGCTGCCTCCTGTGCCAGCCAGAATTTAAACAGGTCCAATACTGTTGAAATCCCTTTTTCCCAGTGTCGTGCCACGATTGGCTGGTGTTGTGCACACATCACTTGTTAATAATGATAAGATCATGTGGGGCACGGTGCCAATGGTTCATCTTAAATATCTAGAATATCTTGAAGATCACTTTTATGAGCTGAAAGCAGTGAGAATCGGTCAATTTCGGAGGGGTTGGGATATTTGCTTCACCCCGCATCCCATGCACTACCTCGAGTGACTCCATCTCCAGGGCCACCCTGCCCAGCTGGGAGGAAACCTCTGGCAGGAAGATACTCTTAATGAGAGGCAGCCAAATCTGCCCCAAATCACACCCTGTAGTCAGGATCCTGTCCTGACTTGTCCTTATGGTTTCATTCCCTTTTTATCTTCTCTTCTTTCTGGTCCTGGCTTCATAGGAATCTTCCAATTTTCTCATCTGAAAGAGCAAAAGAAATCATGTTATTATAGCATGTTCAGAACACTGCTAGAGAAGTGCTGTGTTAAATTCCTGAGAAAGCTGAATTCCTGAACTCTCAATTCCAGAACTGCTGAAATCTGCTCTGAAAGAAAGTATGGACTCTCCATTTCAATTTCTTCACAAATAAGAAGGAAATTATGTACAATTCCACAGAAAGAGGATGCAAGAATACCTTTCTTACAGCTTCTGTATTTTATGCTGCAACAATTATTTTGGGGTTTTGCCCTGAGTGGTGAACTTACTACTAATGAGATGTGGTCTCATTAGTCGCATTATTTTTTTCATTATTCAGGTAAAGGCTCATGAAGATTAAAAATTAAATTTTATTTAGTTATTTTTTTTAAACTAAGGTGAAAGGTGATAAAGACAGCTTCCTATTCTATGATTAGCATGCAAAAAATTCCCTGTTATCCTCAGAATCGTAGGTTTGTCTAACCTCACCACAGCTGCAAATCACTTTAATTGGCACAGAAACTGAGAAGAGCATAACCAGGATGATCACAGACTTTCTGAATGATAACCCATCAGTTGACTAAAACACTACCTCATCTTTTTAAGGGATGTGCTGAATATTTATCAAATTTTAATTATATTTGGAAACTTTAAATACACCATCTAGGACTTTGTCACTATAACTTCTTTAAAAGCTTCCATAGTGATAAAAAATTCAGTTTTGCTCTATGGCCATGGTTCCATTCTTGGAATTACCTTTTGATTTCCTACTGTTAACTTAAATACTTTGATTTTTCTTTTTACATATAATATGCCTCCACTGTCCTGAAACATTGATTATGTACACCACACATCAAAGCTTAGAAGTAACAGGTCTCCTTGAGGCTGCATGTACCAGTTCAGTGGAATTTTTGACTTGATTTTCAAGACATTCTTCCTATATATACACATATATATATATGCACTTATACACACACGAATATGTATAAAACTAAGTATACCTTTATACATACCCATATCCAATAAAGAGAGCTGGTCTATCTACAAAAGTGCCTTTATCAGGACATATATTTTGTCTAATCATCTAAATTGAAGATTCTGAGTTGCAGGATTTTAAAAAAAAATATTTTCCAGACTATGCAACCTCACCTATGGCAATGAACACTAGGTTTTTTTCACTGCTGTTACTTCTCTCTTTAAGGCTGAAGTTAGTTGGAAACTTTTTTTTGCCATTATTCATTTCTACAAGGAAAAATCTGCTATTGTTCAACTGTTGTCCTAGGACTTTTCTTTAGTTTTCACCTACAGAACATTTGACCTCAGGTGTGGAACAGTAAAATATTTTTATTAGCAATATAGTTAGTCTGGACAGTAGCTCTGCTCCCTCATTTTGATGCTTTTTCTTGAGTTCTCCAGAGAGGCTTTGATCACTGACAAAACTGCTTTTTCATGACCTCATTTAATATGCAGAATAAGCTTCACTACCGGGTGCCATGGTTTTCCTTCACTGAGATTTCCCTAAGGATATCCTGGCCTTTGTGTAAATCTCCTTGTGACTCCTTTGTTCTTCAAAATGTAGGCAGTGCTGAAACTCCTAAATCTGCATTTGAAAATGCTCTTTCTGTGATTTTTTCTTTCTCTTTCTTCTATTTTTCAGTGAGACCCTAGCCAACCTCTCTTCTGTATCTGCACATATCTGAAATGAGGTTTCTCTGGCTGTCTTCCACAGCCATGTTTTGAACCCTGGGGCTTCCCGGAACAATTTTCTTCCACTCAGATTTTGGCTCTCGCTTTTTATTCTGGGTCTTTTAAGTGCATATATCTAAATGAAAAACTGCTCTTGTACTGTACTGCATGCTGTCTCTCTCAGAACCATTGCACGCTTTATTATAGTTGTACAGAGATATAGATGATAGTTTATTCTGTGTGGCTGAACACTTCTGAAGCAATTTTCAATCTTCAAAGTTATAATTAGTCTTTTGTCTCTCCTGCTCTCTGCTAAAGATGTCTGTCATCGCATGGAGCACAGCACCAGTCCCACGGAGGACTGCACAGGTATGTGAAGCTACTTGCTCAGGTTTCCAAAGTGCAAAATGTGTGGACTTTGTACTTCTGTTTCAACATCATACTGGCCCCCAGAAGACTTTATTAAATAAGACAGGAAGTGAAACTTTGGGAACCTAAATTATGGATTTGCCTTTATGTGTAAATTCATTTTGAATCAGAAACTCTTATATTGCCAATTATATTAAAGCTGTTGGTTCCATCTGTTTCAATTCAGTCAAGCACTAACTGCACAATTGTAGCTTCATTAATAAATGAATTATGTTCAGTAAGTTCGCATTCCAAAAGCAAATGGATTAAAGCATTTGTACTCTGTCCTAAAAATACCCTAAAGTACACAAAGTGAATAAACGTCTCTCTCCAAAACAACTCTTGTAATGAAAAAATTGTTGTTTCACAAGTAGAATGATACACATCAAATTCATACGCCTGACCTGCCCAGTCCAGGGAATCTCTGGGAAATGTTAAGTGTATTTTACAAGGTAAAGACTTAATGGTTTTCAGAGAGATAAGAATCTGTAATGTAACAATTTATAGGTCATATGACATGGAGTGAACTTTCACAGAGACTTCTGCTTGCATTAGCGCAATACAGTTTACAGGATGCAGCCAGATCCTCAGCAAAGCATGAGACCCCAGGTCACGCTTTGGTCTGTGAATGCGTTCTGTCTGCCGGCCCTATGAAAAATCGCAGATCTCACAGCATGAAGAGCTGGAGTCTCAGTGATCCTCAGCATTTTCAGGTGATCCAGAATTTTTCAGGGGGTAGAAGGAAAGCAGCACGTACCACAGCAACACATGGGTGCAGAGTGATATTTCAGCCACATCCCATGAGGTTTGCACAGTGACCATTAGGTTTCCTGGGAAGAGGGCAGTGGGTCTCCAGAGTTAAGATCCTGCAAGGCTGCAGTTTGAGGTAAAACAGCTTTTTGAGCTCTGTTGCAATTTCCCTGCTCTGGGCAGCGTGGTCCCGGGGGAGCTGTGTAATACCAGGGAGTTACACGTTTGCACCTTCTGAAGGTCACTGCCAGGGACTCTCTGTCATAAGCAGAATATTAACGCTTTTCATTACACATCCTTCAGGTTCAGCACGTGTCAGGGAAAAAGCTGCCTTGTCCCTGTGAATACTCCTGCCTGCAGGTGCAGGAGATTTCCAGTAGGAATAGCAAGTGAAGGCAAAAATGTGTTTCAACCTAGTGCAGTTTCACTAGGAGGGCATGACACGGAGGTGGGAAAATAAGGGCGGGCTGATTCTCCAGCACAGCAGTGAGAAGGAGAACAGCATAGAAAAAAAATTGGAAATCAGCTGAGCTGGTTCCTAACAAATATACAATTTGTAGTTCATAATCTTTTGAATAGAAAGGATTTTGCTAGATAGTAGCTATGGGGGTTGATTTTTTTCCCTTTCTTTGTGATGCTGCATCTTCCAGACTGTCCCTTCTTTCAGCTGTTTCCTCCTTTTTAAATTAGTCTACATTATTCCATTAAGATTCAGAAAACCAAACAAATAAAATCACACAGTGAGAGATTCGACCTAGTCTTCAGGGGTTTAAGAAGGCAGAATTAGTCTATTTCTTTAAATCAGGTTTTTTTTTTCTTTTTTTTTTTTTTCTCTCAAAAAAACCATTGCTATCTCATGCTTACAACCAGTGCCTGAGGCTATGGAAAGTCAATCACACATCAGGAAGAGGTAGGTGAATATAGATAAATCCTGTTTCCATTTCATAAAAAGAATCCTGGAAGGCTCTGGGTTGTCAGTAGTCTCACACCCTCATCTTCTCACACATATTTACCTCCTAGACCTTATTATGCATGAATGTTTAGGATTTGGGAATCTGATGAATCGGAAGGATCTTCTACACAGACTGTCCTGTGCTGTTCACAGTCAACAGATCTTCAAACCTTCAGTGGTCAGGAACATCTATAATTGTAAAAAAAAATGTAGATAAGGAGCTCAGGTTCATTGAGTAGCCAAGACTTTTGTTAAAGTCAAAGAATATATGTGTGTATGTGTATTTATATATATGTTTAAATTGTTATCTTTTTCATTCTTAGACAAAGGATAAATTCAAACCTGGAACAGAAAAAATTAAAAATCCAGTCATTTTACTTTTCCTTGTTCTAGCTAGTGAAAGAAACTGATTCTAAACCAGTCTGAAAAAATAATCAGGCAAAATGTGAAAGGACATCATCATCTTTGCAAACAAAAATTAAGCTGTCACTATCAAAGTTAAAACTAATGTGGTATCTCTGTAAGACGACTGATGAATTTTTCAGCCTGTAGTGGCAAATCAAGCCAGCAGAACAATAGCATGTGCCAGGTGTAGATTGAATGAATAGTGCCACATTCTTCTTATTTTTTTCTTCCCAAAAGATGCTGGCTAAAAACATTCCTGTTCTCATCTCTAGCAGGCCTTTTCCAACACTGTGATATTTTCACAGTTCAGCTCCAATGGACAGCTGTTTAATACTGGAGCATTTCACTGCCCTGATTCACATTCCAGTCCCACAGCCTGGAGTGTGTACATGTCCTCACCTTTGTAACCATGAGGGAGGGTTTGACCAGAAGGTGGTCATACGACCCCTGCAATGTTAAGTTATTATATGAGTCTATAGAATTCCAGAGAAATTCTACAAAATAGGCTCAATTCTTCCTCCTGGATTCATCCACTCATACTGGAGTGAATGCAACTAAAGTAATTCTGCTTTGCACCCATGAAATCCTAGCCGGGGGAGGGAGGTAAGCCACAAAAAGCAATGTGATGCAATCAGTGTGGCTATTTGTAATTTAGTACTGCTCTCATAATACATCTAAAAATGTAGCTTAGCCTGTGTTTTCTCCAATTTTTTTTTATTTCTCTTTGTCTGGGCTTGCAATTCATAGTAATGATGCAGTGCTGCTATTCCTACCACAGATGGTGAAGGGTATATGATGAAATTTTCATTCACTGCAAAATCCTTTGTGACATTTTTATAAAAAAAATCAGTGGAAACTCCACTCCAGAAATGCTTAGATGCTTGGGATATTATACTGGTATCTATGGAAAAAACAGCAAAAAAATGCTGCAATAATCCTGTAGAAATATCATGTAATACTTTATCAATGTGCAAATTTTCTTGTAGTTGTCTACCTTTGGCTTTTCTATAAAATATAGCGATATGAATGCGTTTCAGGTAATCCAAATTCCGTTTCTATTTATTCCAGTTTTAATTTAGGCAGCTTAAGCAACACTTTGGCTCAGATGGTCAGATCCTTGTGCTAAAAAGGCCAAGGTTGTGGGGTCCAATCCCTGTGTGGGCCACTCACTTAAGAGTTGGACTTGATGATCCCTGTGGATCCCTTCCAACTCCGAATATTCTGTGATTCTGTGACTCTCGTACATTGTAGTGCTGCTGTCATTGATATATTTGTAATCCACTCTCAGGAATCAGATAGCGTATCAGCAATGTACTTATATATTTCTTGTATTTACTTATTTCTTCTTACATTTCTATTTACTTATTTCTTCTTATATTTCTATTTACATATTTCTTAAAAGCAGATAATGACAACAAAAAATGTCATTAATAAATATAAGTCAAGACAGACTCCTTAGAAATCTGTGTTAGAACATTCACTTGGAAACATGTATATCTTTTTCACAGCTGCATATAATAATTTTAATGTAGGATTTTCTGATCTTGTTCAATTGACATGGTTTCAAGAGCAAGTATTGACTGCAGCAGTGTATGAGGCCATCAGAAAGTAGTTGATAATGAGCTCTGACACACTGAAGATGGAATTTTTGCTTTAAGGTGTGCGATTAAGGTGTGTGAAATTACAAGTGCTGGGATAATGTGTGACAAATGGTGAAGGAGAAATACTTTTAGCTTTGAATCACCTGCTGGTCTTTGAAAAATGCATGTTCAAATGATAGTGATATTATAAAAAATAGAAATTGTCTTTAAAAAAATACAGAGAACTGGGAAAATACAGCTTATTTTTCAACATCAATGATATGAATAGTTGAGACAACATTCTACTATTGTATCATCCAGGTGTGAAGGATGTATGATGCACTTTACCCTGTGGAACCGAGTTTATTATTACTGACACTACATGCATTTTTCACATTTTTATCTACATCACATAGAAGAAGTGAGATATATGTAGTACAAATAAGATAGATAAGTGAGATAAAAGCACTGCTCACTTAAAAAAAAACATTTGGTATAGACCTTTGCAGTTCCATGCAGATGCAACTGTGTATATAATAGCTATGCTAAAAGGAGAAACTACTCAAAGAAATAATTTAAATACCTGTCTCTTTCAAAAGTAACAGTCCAAAATAGAGAGGTTAGCAATCTCTCAGTGCGTACAGGATTATGTGTGTGTGTGCAGTGATTAAGAATATTGACAGGACACAACTGTGTGACACTGAGAAGAGAAACATGCAATTACCAAAAAAAAAAAAAAAAAGAAAAAGGGAAAAGGAAAGAAAATCCATAGAAAATCAATTTTAAAAAGAGACATCAGTAGAAAGTGAATTTGAAGAGACTACACTAGTGTAGAGAGTGGAAGAAGGGCTTTGTGAAGGCATGAATTTAAGGAAGAAGGAATTGAGTGACATATGATTTGCAAGCCAGAAATCTCCATTTGTTTCATGAAAGGAATGAAGATGTGGAGTGATTATTGAAGACTAGAAGAAGTTAGAGGAGAAGCAAGGGAAGGACTGCACAGAGAAAGCTTCCAGGAGAAATTTCAGAGCGTTCTGAATGCAAGAATGAACCCAACTAAACCCTTGTAAGTGATACATGGGAGTTTGAGTTTGAAGTGCTAAAAGACCGGAACAATAGAAATGGTTATCTTAAAGCCATGATCCTCAGACTAAAAGTCCCTTTTAAGGCACAAACAGGCTGCCAAGAAAGAAAAGCATGACTGTTGCACATTGTGAGGTAGCTGAATTCTGTGAGACCTTAACAGTCTAAAGACACTCGTCTTTCCCCACTCCAAGAACCTGAACACGGAACATTCATGTTCTAAACTCCGGTGACAGACTTATCACTTGGAAAACGCTTCTAAGCCTCAGCTTTGGGGGACTTTTAGAAGAGCATTACGGACGGTCTTAACTGCATTAGCTTTGCAGTGTGACTCAGTAAATGAGCACAATGGAGAGAGGTAAAAGAAGAAAGAAAGGACTAAAAACCTAAAAATTGTTCTAGGAGACCAAGCGTCAAGAATACACCTACAGGAAGTGTTTTTGTCTTAATTCTGATGTGTAATGATGTAAGGGTATTTCTGACGGAGTATTAATGCCATTGTGACATTGAAATTCAAATTTTTGGTGCAAGAGGTACTGACTGTGATAGTGAATTCACAGAGCTCTTGCAAGAAGGTTAATAGAATTATTGGCACTGTGTCTGAAGAGAAACAAAAGGATGTGAGGGAGCTCAAAATGGCCTGGGATTGAATCTGATATTGATTCATAGTAAAGGAATTCAGGAGTGATGTGAATTGTTTAGAAATATTTGGCTCTTGGTATATCTGCTATAAATTTATGCTATAAATGAAGCACATGTTAAAAGAAATAAGCTGTAAGGGCACAAGTAGAAAAGAAGACAGCACACTGCTAAATATAACACATATGTACTCATTTGTTAGGAATAGGCAAAGAGAAAACTGGAATACTGTAGAGCTAGGTGATTGTTACATATGAACTGGGGCTAGAGGCCTAGGACATGAGTCCTGGGATGCATTTGTCTTGGTGAAAATACAGGATAAGACCATGCTAATTTTGTTTCTGTTCAGTTTCTTTTTCAAAGGACTAGTGGTGAGAGATGTTAAGCAGTAGTGCTGTGTAACATCATCCCACGGGTATCAAATGAAAATTCTCTGGATAGAGCAGTGGGTGTGATGACAGAAAGACCCTTTAAGAGGTTTCCAGTGGATTGTAATTGCCTTTACCAAAGAAGGCTTTGTGAGTAACAGATAACTGGTTCAGCTGGGACCAGATTGTGGGTGCACGTCCTACCCACAAACAGGGCGTGCTCCCTGTTTCACCGGGGGGAACTCCTCCAGTCTGTACAAAAGGCCTGAACAGACATTGTGAAAGGAAACACAAGTTGATGCATGAGATTGGACCTAGGTCATTCCTTTGAGATACTTAACACACTTAAGTGTTAGTCCTGCTCCAGCAAATCTTTAGATGTTTAATGGGAAAGCTCCTTGAATCTGTTAGGGCATGTTAGTCAAGGCTCAGCCTCAGAGTAGGGGAATTGGCAAAGAGCTTCAAGGCAGGAGTTGGTCTCCTAGGAAAGCTGAAGAAGACCGACATCTATCCATGCTTGTCTGTATTGAAATGGCCACTGTTTGATTGATCTAATTTTTTGGGAAGAGGAGGGTGCACTTTTGTCAAAATTACAACTCTCAAAATATATTTGTATCTCTTTTTGTTTCTGCTGTATCCTAGTGAGGGAAGATAGGGCTGTCTCTTCAGCAGAAGCCTCAGCAAAGGATGGTGATGTGGTAAATAGAGGTTTCTTCTTATCTACCACCATATTTTTAGCCTGTGAGGCAGCTGGTGCAGAGTTACTCAGGATTCATATTCCCAGTGCTCCCATGGGATATGAAGGACTCCCACAGTAGAGGAAAAGCAAGCAACATCATGTATAAAACACACCTACAAAGGCAACACAGACCTGGGCTGTGAAGGCTTCCATAACCATCACTGGTTAGGGCAGCAGCATACCTTTGGGAAAATAACTTTACTACAGATTTTCACATAGTGCTAAGGAAAGAAACAAAATGAAACAAAACAAAACAACCCAGAAATATCTTATCTTTTATTAATTTGTCACTGTTGGTTTTGCAAGGAGTTGTTAGTTTTTTTCCATGACTGCTGCTTTTAAAAGCACTTTGTATGTGTCAAAAAAAAGATGACATAGTATTTTCTGCGTTTAAAAATTTCATTGCTGTGCGTTTTTCAACTTGGTCTTTCAAAAAAAAAGCATACAAAAAAAAGAGGAGAAAGAAGTGAAGAGAAAAATGTAACTGATCTAATTCTTCTTTGATTGAGCATTTCTTTAATCTTCTCTCAGAGGCAGTAGCTCACATGACTCAAGAACTTCACTTAAGAGGAAGCCTTTGTGAGGCAATTTCTACCTTTCTCTCAAGTTAATCTTCATCCTACTTTTATATGGACAAGGCTCCATTAGCATACTATCACAAAGTACAGTTAAGCCAGGGCACTGTGAAAAACATCCATTTAGCAGCCAAATATGTTCTATATCTTCAGCAGAGAGAAGTTTCCCTTTTTTCTTTTTTCCCTCTAGACTTGAGGCTTCAATTTCCAGCCAGTGTGTTGCTATGATTCAGTCATTTCCCTGCTCATAGCTGTTGACTCCAGCACCAGATGTCAGCTTCAGAAAAACGGCACATCGTCAGGATTTGCCCATAAGAAACAGATTAAAAAAAAAAAAAAATGTGGTCTGGACTAGCAATAGTATCTCTTCCTCTGTGAAGCCAGGCAGCTAACAGTGAAATGCTAATTAGGAATACATAAGGAAATTTGCACTGTCTATCCAAACTGAAAGGCCATGAAATTTCACTAGCTTCCTTTGCTAGGGTGTGTGCCTCTGTGTGTGTGTGAGCAATGAGCATGTAGCTGATTTTAATATGGACTGTAAACAAGCACATACAAACAAAATAACATCTTAGGGGTGCTCAAAATGAAGCTCCCTGGCTTACTTAGAGATGATAATAAAAGGAGCATTATTTATTTGAGTTTGGTTCTCAGTATTTCAGAACCAATGAACTCTTAAAAAGAGACTGGAATTATTCAGGTAGGATTATCAGAAACAGATTAACACCATTTCTGACAAATCAGCTATGAGTTCATTAGGTTTTTGCTGGACAGATGACAATATGTGTGTGTGAAAATCATCTTTAAATTGTTTAAACACCATCTTACTTCGCTCTCATTGTTCTCCTGACCTGTCAAGACTCCTGTTCTGATTCAGGGTGTTGCTCAGCTGGCCCTGCCATCTCTCCTGCTCTTGTCAAGGAGTCTGGGCTGCTTTTTACAGGCTCATGTGGCAGTAACAGCACAGGCACTGTGCAGCATCATAGCCCGCGCTGCCCTGACCACATTGTGTCTTGTGAGAGAGGTATTCAGGCAGGTTTCATGTAACATTGTGTGTGCCTCATTTCTTCCAAAGTGATCCCAATTTTGCATCAAAGCAAATGCCTCTCTGCTGCGTGAAGAGGTCCCTAAGTTGATTACACGTTCAAAATTTGCACAGCTACTCCTCTCAAATGCACCAGATGTCAAAGTGACATGAACATCTCCAGCAACATAAGATGAGCTGGATAACTGGGTTTTTATGTCAGAATGGTAAGTGATAAATTAGTTAGCTGTGATACAGTGTTAATAGTAATGGGTATAATTGGGCTTCACAAATGACATCCTTTTTAAATGAATGGGTGAAGTTCATGTTTCTCTTACTTTTCTTACTGAAGTACATGTGACCTCTAAAGGACATGGCACATCATTTATGTGAATAAAGAAATAATTACTTTAAAAGAGTTAGTGGAAATATAGGAGGGGTTTTTTTAAAAATCAAAAAGATTTGTTTTCCTTTGTATATATAGGAAAATCTTAAATAAATATAGATCCAGGCTTCATGGCTAATAATGACATAACTTCACACAGACTTCAGAGGAGTCAGATTTTACCAGCTAAGGCGCTAAATTCCTATTTCTGTATTTTCCTTATCTTATATTTTTATTTTCTCCAGTACATTCTCTATGAACAGAAGCATCAGACAGCTAGGCAGGCCATTCTACAGGTCCATATTTATGCAGATGCTCCTTGTTTTATAGTACTTGTTCATTCCCAAGCAGCAGTAACAACTCCCGACTCCTGCTGAAAGCAAATTCTGTGGCTGTTACGCACGGTTTACCACTGGCAATAATGAGAAAATACCACTTGCTTTAATTAAACAACAATAAATTAGAAGTGATGCTTTACTGGGGATAATTGTTCTTTATTTATTAAAAAAATGTAGCTTAATGTCTGTTGTTCTTTTCATGCAACATCAACTTCTTTTTAAGTAGTCGTCCTTGCACTTGCATGGTTCGTGTTCATCAAGTGCTTGCTGTAAGGCTGGAAACAAATGGTGATTAAAAACAGTGTCCGTTATGTTTTTGAAGGAGCTAATGGCCCCCTTTGGAGTTGCTAATTGGCAAGTTCTGCAACTCCAGGCTTTTGAGGTATGGTTGCCATGGTAAAATTGCTTTGAAGTTGGCAGTTGTGAATATTTGACCACGATTTTTCCTAGTTTGGAGAAAGGATGAAAAGCACTGTCATCTCTCCCACAGGGCAAAGGATAGCTGGAGAAATTGTGCAAAATGATTACCCATCAGAGTGGGCAGAACAGTGGCAGAGGATGACAAACAAAGTTTTCCCAATGGACTTAATTTCTCTGTCCACTGCGTGTGTTTTCTGAGTTTTTCTGTTCTAGTCGGTTTTGGGTGGTTTTTTTTCGGCCAGCCCTCGATCTGATTAGAAGATCTGTGGATGAGCAAAGGTTGGTGACTTCCGTTTAACCCAAGCATTTGTGAAGGAAATGCAGTGTCCAGCACTGGGAGATAAGTTGAAGTTCCCGCAGTACAATATATAACTGCAAATAAAACATCCTACTGAAAAGCTATTCTGAGAATTCATGTCTTCTGTATTGGAAAAGATGCAAACCAGTTTGTTTCAGTATGACTGAGAGGTACTTTTGTAAAAAGCTTGTATTATACCACAACATCAGGGAAAACAATACGTGGGTTACCCTATCTTGTGTCACAATTTGTGATGTTCCACACTGACATATTAGCAAGCTTAAACTCCTCCTGTCCTATTGTAACCTTTTTTTTTTTTTAAATCAGTTTGCAAGTTTGCCCAAAATTTAAACTGTCTTTGACCTTTACTTACATATGCACTGAATGCAACAAAGACAGAGAGATGAACATTACATATGGAAAAACACCCTTTTTTTGTTTTTCTGACTTCTTATTTTCTCTCCACTACTCTCATAAAACAACGAAATACATGGTGTTATCACTGGACACCAGCTAGTTGTCCTCAAATACCATTGCCTCTACGCCTCAGCTTTATATTTCAGTGTCCTTTTAAAACAGACTACCCATCATATTAAATTGTGTTTTCATATGGATACTGGGCATGAATCTGAGCAAAACAAACCTATCCTGTTTTTTAATTTAAAGTTAATTTGGAGAAGCTCTTTCAGGATGGATGAATAGTTTATTTTCTGCAGAGATATTTATCTATGTATCATGAAAAAGTCTTTTCGAGGCACACTGACAGAGTGCCTATGATTCTTGTACAAAAGATGAATTTTGAAGAAATCTTTACCTTATAATAGTCCTTAAAATACTAAAAATTTAAGAAGTATAAAAAATAAACACAATATAAATATGATCGTCACATAACATAAATATGATGTGATAGTGCAGAGAAAGCAAGATTTATTTTTTTCCAATTATCTAGTCTGACCTGAGGCAAATCAGACTTTCTTAACACCTTTTGAAAAATGAGAGAGTTTTAGGTTTAAAATTTGCAGGTAGAAGTAATAAAACTGTGTTCATAAACAGTGAATTTTTTATGTAGAATTTGAAAGTTGTGTATTCTTTTCTTAATTGATATACACCAGGTTTATTTTTGGGATGAAAAGCAAAGTATTTTTGATATCAAAAAAAACCATCCAAATCACTACAGCTGGGCATAGATTTTAAGCATATACTGGGATTTTGATTTCTAAAGAAATTACTTTGCATCTGCTGCATAGATTTAATTTTCTTAATTGGTCACAGTGAACTATGGTTTAAGACGTTGCAGTCTGCTTTACTTTTCACTGTATAATTCTCCCCTCAAAGTGCTACTTTTTATATTAAATAAAATTGTTTTTCTCCTTTTCTTCTAAGTCACAGGAATAACCCTTAGGTGACTTTGTGGCTATTGAATGCCAGTAATTAAGGTCAGGGCCTTCCTGATCCCCAGTTCTGTGCTACTAGTTGCATGGTTATATTTCTTTTACAGGTTCAGAATTTTTAACATTTATATTCTGTCACATGAGAAATTTATATGGAGTACCTACATTTCAAATAACTTCTATAAAGAAGAACAAGTCAATGTTTTGGGGGTTTTATAAGGTACTGTTGTAAAATGATCCGAAATAGAAACTGCGATGGTCGGGAATGTCAGAGGCCTCTGTGACAACTTGGAGCAATGAAAAAGAGCAGTGTGGGCACACATATTTTGGAAGGTAATATGGAATAGATGAAAATTAATGTGAGGTGATACACTTTCCATATTGCATAAGAAAGAATGAGATGACACAGGATGGAACTAGATACAGAACCTCGAGCTACTGAGGTCGAAGTGAAGTCTTCTTTGTAGAATAGCAAAGAGAAAAGTCACGACCCTTTGTACGTACAAGCCCAGAATTCTCTTGAGCATCCTTCACATTACATCCTTTAGTACAGGAAATGCCAAAAAAACCCTGGTTTTCCAGAGTAAGTGTGAAATGCTACTAATTTTTCTGTTTAAGAAAGGGTAAAAGATTGCCGATGTTGATGATACAAGTAATATGAGCCAGAGAAAATATATGTTGCATCACAGGAAGCAGATTCAGAAGAAGAACTCACCCAATATTTTAGTCTGACAGTAAAGATGCTAGACTTAAGCTATAAATAAACTGAAAGATGTCATTCCACTTTACAGCTTCTTCATTTGTGAAGCCTGCTCAATATGTCTTTTCTCTATCATATAGAAGGCCATTTCTTCAAATTTCTCACTCATGCCAATATAAATATTTGTAATCTGTTTTGAAGGATTCTTTTTTTTTTTTTTTTTTTCCCCATGTCCTGACCAGATTTAAAGTACAGAATATCTCTTGCAGGAGCATGACTGATAAAGTGATAAAGTGCAATGGCACTGTAGGTATTGAACAGACAGGACTCCCAATGTACTTTTGCTGTGTACATCAGCTGGGGTCCTGTGCTGCAAGTAAAAAAATCAATTTAGATTTAGACTTAGATTAGAAAATTTGGCTTTTCCCTTCCTTGTCTGCTCTGGGAATATGCATGTTACTCTGACAGGTGTTTTTACTAAAATAGGGCCCATACAAAAGGTTTTATTTAAAACTCAATAGAGGCAGACTGGCCTCTCCTCTACCATGTGAGGACAGAGCAATCACCTTGCAGGAGCCTTGGATTCATGCCCAGTGAGTTTTAACCTTCCCCTATTCATATTGGCAAAACATGATCTGAGCACCAAACTGTTTTGGGAAAGACGACTCCCATCTCATTAAACCAAAAAGTAAATATATCAAGAAGATCAAGATTCATTAAGTGATTGTGTCTCTTTAGCATGATGTGCAAGGCTAATTCTGGAAGATGTGGGCTTAGCTTACAGGCTCATCTCCAAGGACTGTTTAATCATTATGGATAATTACAAACATGCAGAAATGTTGCATGAATCAAACCTGTCCCTTTCCAGGAAATGTCATTATCACCAGACTACAGAATCATACATATGTTTGCACTCTCATTCTGGAATAAAAGAATCTTCAATTTTTTTTTTTTTTTTTTTTTTAAGGAAAAAGGCTCTGACACACAGAATGGGAAATCCCCCTGACCTCCTTTCACAGGTGCATGAGCACTACTGAAGTGGCCAGTACCCTGGCAATTAGGTTAGTTTCTGCAGTGATGAACATCTGAAGCTACTGAGCAAACCACGAGATTTTGTTTGAAACTAGGATCCATGTACTCTATATTGCTGTTCTAACCACTGGGACACAATATAAGGGAAAAAAAAAAATCCTTTCTTCTTCTTTAAAAAATGCTTATGAAGCATATAGAAATCTAAAGGATATACAGGACAAACAAGCAGAGACTACGAACTGTGAATAGCAGTAAACTTACTCACCATCCTGATGGAGAACTCTTTATCTTTAATTCCTGTTATGAGGGACACAGTCCAAATCGAATTCTTCTAGATCTCTTTCCAAGACACAGTAACTCCACAGATCTAGAAACCATAAGGATAACATCTGGGGACTAGATGTTTGAAACTTAGCTGTTTCTGCCTTCAGTAGTTTTGTTTCCTAAATAACTTTCTTAATGTAGTGCAGTCATGTAATTGTTACTTCAGTTTTTCACCGGTTTAAGTCTATGTTTTCTTTCCTGTGATAAATCACAGGTTAATTTTCCAGAGCTTGCTTTTCTGTTTTTTTTTCCCCAAGTACATTTGGACAAAGGTACAATTGATTATCTTTATGGCCATTTATACTTTGAAGTGGCATTTAAAATATCAGCATTTCTATGGGCTCATTTTATTTCAATGAACACGGAGGATTTGTATATAATAGATATACTTGGCTCCATGCCTGCAATGCATTTTGCACAGCTCTTCTTTCTCTTTCTAAATATACCAACGACACAGTTCCACTAAATTCATTAAGGAAGGATAGACAACGTTATTCAAGTGGAATGCTACACGAGTGCTTTTAAAATGCAATGTTTACTGTCTTTTCCCAACAGTTAATAACAGGCTGATGAGAATTTAGCGTGCAGGAGAGGGGAGACCTGCAAGACATCATAAGCGCTATTGATTTTTCTTAAGTGCTAAAGCTTTTAAAGGGATTCCTACAAAGACACTTGCTATATGGAACAGGACTCTGTGCTTTGTCAATTTAGCTGGACAGCTGAAGAAAGATATAGACTGGAAAAGTCAAAGAAATGTAGAGACCTCTGGGGTTAATAAAAGTGAAGCTAGGTTCCTCCCAAATTGCTTTGTAGACAATTGGAAAGGCATCAAAACCATTCAGCTTCACTCCGATGGAGCATCTTCTGCAGGAGGTGTTATCAGTCCCACTCCTAAAAGGTTGCAGAGAGAGACCCAGGTTAAGTTATACTTCAAAACTCCTCAGAAATTAGGGATACAGATCAATATCAACCATATGCATGACAAAAATCTCTCTCATAGAGCCAAATTCACAAATAATGTCACAATGCTAAATGATCTGTTTCAACCTCCCGTTACACTTGCTGTTTCCCTTCTGACAGATTACTGCATGTGGCACTTGGCTTGCCATGAAGTGTATACTTTCCCAAGGCCAATTGCTGAGCAAGAGATCTATCACGATTCCTGAAATGCATTTTCAAACAGATTAAAGTGATCTGGTGATGTGCTGAATTTGAAGTGTTTTTCTACTTAGAAAACCAAGAACCAGAAGGCAGCAATTTGAAATGAAGTTAAGAAGTTATTTACGACATATTTGTTCTTCCTATATGGTCAAAGGCACGTTTTGAGGCTTTTTGTGAATATTTTGACAATGTGAAATGAAGTATCAATAAATTAGGCTGAGCTAGTTCAAAACACTTACTGACCTAACTTTTCATGGGGTAAGTACAGATCAGATATCAAAGCTGAAAATGAGAGTATTTGTTATAAACAATTTACAGGGAGGTTAGAGATGCAGCAGTAGGCCAGAAATGTGGTACGTGTGTAGTCTATAAACAAATCCTTCACTAGCTGAAACCAAGCCCAGATATTTGCCTCAAGCATGCTTTAATCTGTGCAAGGAAAATAATTTCTGCTTTGGTTTTGCATAGAATTACAGCACTGCAGAAAGAGATATTGGCTGTGTAAAAATACACCTATGCTAACCTTTGAGGATTTAGGGAATATTTGCATGTAAAGTGAAATTTGGTCTTTCCAATAGATCAGTAATCATCAGGAACTCTCACAGTGCTTGCTTTAGTTTCATTTTGATTTTGAAAGATCGAAATTGAAAATTTTTCAGCAGTGAAGTTTTGTGGTAAAATCTAAATCAGGAAAGCAATGCAGGGGCTAAAAAGACAGTTTGCCATCTAATTTGTTTTTTTCCTTAGCAGCTGTGGGATGTTGTCAGAGCTATTCCTGAAGTCTCCAGTCTGTAGTAAGGTTATATAAGCTTTAACTGACAGAGGACCTACTCTCCTAGGCTGAGCAAGGGCCCTTTACCTTGCTTTTGTTACATAAATGATCTAACAATGAGGGACCAGGAAACCCCAAAAGATCAGGGCACTGTGGAACAAGTAACATAGGATCATGGAGCTGTAGAGAGTGAATACAGCAAAATGCAAGACAGGAACAGGAAATGGAACAGCCTGTACCCAGTAATGGAGGTAAAGAAGGAGGCAGAAGAAAAGTTCATATACTCGGGTAAATACCATGACGTGTGAAACTCCTGCTGCTTTTTTGAGAAAATTGATTAAATCTTACCGAGTAAAAGTACCAACAGAAAAAAAAAAGTTAAAAGGCACCTCTACTTTTCAGACAGATCTGTTAATAAATAACCTGAATTGCATTGCAAATGGTTTTTATTCTCATGTAAATAGCAGCGAACAGTTTTTTTCAGAGAAAAATAAACTCTTATGAATAAAGGACTCTTGAAGATCTTGCAAATCAAAATAAGTGGGGAATTAGCATTATAGGAGCCTTCCAGGACCTAAAGGGGGGCTGTAAGAAAGATAGAGACTTCTTCCAAGGGCAATTAGGGACTGGACAAAAGGGGATGACCTTAAACTGAAGGAGGGAAGGTTTAGATTAGATATCAGGAAGAAATTCTTTACTGTGAGGGTGGTGAGGTACTGGAACCAGACGCCAAGGGAAGCCGTGGATGCCTCATCCCTGGAAGTGTTCAAAACCAAGTTGGATGGAGCTTTGAGCAACCTGGGCTAGTGGAAGATGTCCCCGCCCATGGCAGGGGGTTGGAATGAGATGAGTCTTTATTTAAGGTCTTTTCCAAAACAAACCAGTCTATGATTCTATGATTCTGGTATGGCAAATTACATTTAACTTCATGTAACTTTTTCCTTTTGCCAAAAGCTTTGCCAGCAAAATGAACCCCCCATTGCCAACATCCTCTGAATTATGGTAGGTAGTGTACATGTATGCTTGCACACTTCTACACGTGGATATCTTCAATTACCTCAGCTGTACTTCAGCTTTTTGACACACCTACCTTATTTTTCATGGGGAAAAATAATTATGAAATTACTATTAAGAGAGCTCCAACAGAAAGGACTGCCAATCAAAAGGTAACATACTGAAAAGGTCAAGTATTTCACTTCAACGCATTCAGAGTCAGAGCTCTCTTTGTTCTTCAGTTTCTTCAGTGCTACAATTAATTCAATTAAAGTAACTTTAAAGCTAAGAAGTGTTGTCATAGATCATAACCTTCAGAAATGTCTGCATTCTTTCTTGCACATTTACCTTACTTAGAATATTTTAATGATATCTCAAGGAAGAACTGTGTTAAGTGCTCCCGGCTTCTAAAAAAAAACAAAGAAAAAGTAAAATCAATAAATAAGGAAGCTGTCAAAAGCAGACAGAAAGATTTAGAGGTATTATATTTAAAGATCAATACCCATTCATATGGTGAACTGGACACAGAAAGATAGAGAGGCAAAAATAGAGCACTGGGAAAAAATTAATTACAGTAAAATATCTCCCATTGGCATCCCTGCACTTTCTCTCAAGAAAGGATGATGGCTGTAGGGTGGGTTGAAGGAGATAACAGGATGAAAAGAAAAGAGGAGGAAGCATATACCTGATAATTTGGGTGATCACCCTACATGAAGAGCTGACCAGCTTCCTAAGGTTGGTCTGGGTAATCTTTCAAAACATTTGAGGAAAACAAAGTTGGGTCATTCCATCGTTTTGAACAAGACTGGCATGGGAATGATGTATGACAATCAGCACCAAAAAGGTGGTAGAATACCCTGTTAGGCAGGCAAGGTGTCTGTCCTGATTCTTTCACCCTTATGAAGCCATCTCAGGAAATGGGAATGCCACTGCCATCTACTCTGCAGGAGGAGTAAACAGGCTCCAACAGATCAAACCGTCTCCAACCGGTCTAAACCAGATCAAATTGGTTCCAACCTGTTCCAACAGGTTCAAATGCATTTAAAACAGGTCAAACCAAGTAAAACCTGTTCAAACTGTTCCCAGCTGGTTCAAACCATTTGAAACTGGTTCCAACCAGATCAAACCGGTTAAAAATGGACTGGACTCATTCCAGCTGGATTCATTCCAACTGGATAAACCAGTTTCAATCAGTTTAAACCAAATCCAACCAGTTTCAACTAGATCAAACCAGTTCAGACAGGTTCCAAACAGTCCTAACCAATTAAAACCAGATTAAACTGGTTCCAACCAGCTCCAGCCAGTTCAAACTGGATCAAATCAGCTAAACTCAGTTGAAACTGGTTTAAAACGCTTCTAACCAGTTCAAACTGTATTAACCTGGTTCCAACTGGATCAAACAGGTTCCAAACACTTTAAACCAGATAAATCCAGTTCAAACCGGTTCCAAACAGTTGTAACCAGTTTAAACAGGGCTAAGATGGTTCCAACCAGTTCAAACCAGTTCCAACTGCTTTAAACCAGACCAAAACAGTTCTAGACAAATTAAATCAGACTAAACTGGCTCCAACTGCTTCAAACCAATTTCAACCAGATAAACCTGGTTCAAACCAATGCCATTCAGTTCAAGCCATGTTACATGGCTTGACTTTAATGGTTCCAACCACCCAGCTTGGTGACCTCCAAATCTGGGAAGCAAAAAAAACCTAAACCATCCAGAAAATCCAACCCCCTCTGCCTCCTGTTGCTAAAAGGCCAAGCTACTGCCAGCAGTCCAAGGCTGTTACCCATGAAAGCATTTTCAGCCAGGAAATAGTCACTGCTTTCCTCAGCTCCCTTGAAAGAACAGAACAACTGGCCACTGATGTGACATTTTCCAGCCTTTTATAATCCCCTTGATTCCTCAGAGGGGATGGCAATTTCCAGACTGAAAAACACTGCTTGAAAGAATTTTTTTTTCAGATTACTTGCAAGAAGAACTTAAGAATGACAGTCAAATATTTTATAAACCAGGGTTCATCTGCCTCTTTTCTGACCCCACACATTACTGGCTTGTGCTAAACAAGAAGATACAAGGTAAAAACGCTTTCTTCTCATATGTGGACCCCCCCAGCTAAGTGTTACTTGGTAAGTTGTGTTCTGCAGGTTAGGAAATGCAAGTTTAAAACAACGTGGTTTTTCATGTTCCTTGTACCACCCTGGGACAGTCTTCCCTGCCATGTTGAAAGGAATGGAATAAAAAAAACCCACCTCAAAAAGGAGTCATTCTTTTCACCAAAGTACTGATGCATTTCTTAGGCAAGAATTATACCCAGTTGTATTTAGATATATAAAGACTTTTCCTTTCCCTCCTCTGTGTCAAAGTCTATAACATCCCTGAATACCAAAATAAAACAGCAAAATAAAATATGGATTATTTGTGTTCACTCTCTGTATTGTTTAGAAGCAAAAGTATTTTTCTGAGCACCTTTTTCCAGTGCAATTACTAATAAAATTTGCAATTTACACAAACATACCACTGTTTGTTCAAACATGGCATCTCTGGAAGGCATTCGTTCAAAGATATTGTATTGATTTAAATTGAAATGAATTACCTTTCAGGGAAAATGCATTAACTTCAGTGGAGAGACATGGCAGTGAATATCAATGAAAATAAAAATTATTTCACTAGACTATTTTGGTCTCAGTTCACATGATTTTTTTTCTTTTTTTTTTTCTTTTGTAAAATAAATTGAATCCAAACCAACCCTAGCTTATGACATTGTATATGTATGAATTTCAACAAGGATGAAAAAAAAATATGGAGAAATAGAAGAGATATGAAATATGAATCAGATGGCCTTAAGGTCCTTCCTTTCCCTGAGGATTTTGCCTACCTACCATTATTTATTGTCTGATTTAATAGACACTTGAGGAATTTTATTTTATTATTTTGGGGGAGGGAAGAGTAAATCAATTTAGGCACTTAATGGGATTTCTGCTTTAAATAGTCCTGTGAGCAGACTGATTAATGTATTTTATTTTGTGTATCTTCCAGAGCAATGAAGCCATGTGATTTTTGTCCCACATTGCTTCTCATACATAATATTTTTATGAGAGTTTCCCCTAAAGAATATACACTTCAAGTCAGAATTTTTCTCTACTTACCAAAATTGAATTTGCATCTTAATCTTGCAAATAAGACTTGGTGTACCAGAGCTAATAATTTGCATTCTGAGGATCATACAACAAGAAGATGAACAACAACCTCAAAAAAAAAGAAGTATATACGTGTGCACATACATATGTGTGTGTGCATATATATATATATATGTATTTATATAATCATTTTAGGTAAATTTGTTTTACTCACAAATGTGAAGTCATTGTAATACATGCAAAAATGTGGACTAGTCCAGTAAGATGTCAACATTAAAGGCTTTCATCAAACAGAAGAAAGGAGCTGACATCCTTTCTCCAACGTAGGTCAGTATTATATAGCCACTACATTAAACTGCACTTGTATTAAATTGTGACTTTAATTCAAATTTTTGTATCAGTATATTTAAATTCAAATAAACTCCATTCTTTATTCCCCCTGTGCTTCTCAGCTACCATTTTGGCAATGTTGTGACTAGTTGGAATGCTGTAGCTCCTCTTTGGTCAACAGTAAACTTACCTTTTATTGATTTCATTTTGAGTCTTTATTCTCCAGATGATCTTTCTTGGGGGCCATCCAAACAAGTGGACTTAAGCCTTGAAGCAGGGAACAAGCTCTGCTGTGACATTGAAGAAGGATGGTGAATGATTGCATTAGTTTTGAGAGGCTGAGGGTAGCAAAGAGAAGGAAGAGCTGACTGTAGGAAAGGCAATGCAAAAGTCATCCCATTAGGAAAATGAGTGTAAAAACATGCTGGTGAAGAAAATGCAGTCACTGGAGGCTCCTGAAACGTATGTCTCCATACTCATGAACCAGTCATGGTCCGGAAAGGGTTGAAAGTGGAAATTCTGACAGCAGAGAATTTTAAAGAAACCAACGTACTGTTGAACAAACTGAACTTCATTTGTTACCTTTATGAGGCTGTGTTCATTAAACCAGAAGATGCAATTAAAGCTGTAGATATTAACTTGTTAACTCAATCACAAAAATCCTACCAGAAGACAATTCTAAGCCTCTCTATTTTCCTAACGAGTGCACAGCCACTGACTGAGTCACCCAGAAATGTTTTAGCACAAGGTAAAAGAGACAGTTTGGATGATTTGGTATTGAGCACCATTTTTCATCTCAGCGTCACTCTCTCGCCTTTGAACTCTATCTCAAGAATGAAATACAATGTTTTGATTTTCATTAATGGCATTTAATGATACACACCCTAATGTTACACCTAAAATTGAGATTTCAATCCATCATGTGGAACTAACTGGAAGTTCACTTATATTTCAAAGAGGCAAAATTACTTAATGGTAGTTCCCTGTATTGGTTTCTTCTCCAATGTCTGGAGCATATACCCATATATTTGCAGGGAATGTATAGCCAGCCACTTGATGTCACCATGACTCCACAGAAATATTGCTCTTCGTGCACTAACAGGGTGCAAATAAGTGGCTGAAATAGAAATGTGCTGGGAATTAATGCTTCTGTCACTAGACATGTGAGGCAGATAGACGATGTGCATCACCACATTTATTCTCCTCTGCACAAAGAGAAAGGGTAGCTAAAGAAAAGCTCCTTTTTTTTGTTTGCACTGAAGATTACTTTTAATTAGGAAACTTGTCTGAGAGGAATTAGATTTTTTTTAAACAAAGAATGAGAAATATTGGTGAGGGAAGAATACTGGCAAAATCAGTAACACTGTAATAAACTGAGAAAGTTGAGCGTCTTCTTTGGGTCAGAAATATTTGTTGTTGCTGAGTACAATTTTTCTTTGTTGTTATTAAAAACTGAAAAAAAAATATTTTGGACTTTTCTGGAAAACCTTTGTATATGTGAAAACCCCAGGTTTTTGAGTCCAATGTCATGATTCAGTTTAGCAAAAGGATTAATGCCTTTTAACATTGCTACAAAAGCCAGAATAATACCTTACTTAAAAATTGTTTTTATTAAAAATGTGATTTTTCATGGGTTTTATTCAGTTTACAATGCAAAAGTGCAACTAATGCGCTCAAGATAATTCATCTTTAGGTCCTTTATAAAAGAAAAGTAAAAGGCAGTCTTTTCTCCTGAAATTTTAATAAATTAAGGATAAGCAATGGATGTGCTTGCTAATATCCAGCCATCTACCATAAAATAAAGTCAATTTGAGCTATATCAGTTTCTACTCAGCTGGTAACTTGCTTTTCTCTCCAGTATTTATGTTACATTTCTACAAACAATATATTTAAGCAATAAAAGCAGGGGAACAGAGCTTTTTCTGAGAATTAACAACCTCCTGGGAGCCAATGATCCACAACCCTGGAAAGGGTCATTAAACCCCAAAGAAATGTCCAGTGCTGAAGTTGTTATTGATATGAGCTGAAAGTGTGTGTATTTATCTGCAGAAAAGAATGAGGCAGGCAAAATATTTGGAATTTATATCTCTACATGTGACAATATCTTTAGCAAATCGAGTAAATGATGCTACTATAGTAAGAGGAATGTCCTTGGTAATTGTGCATTCCAGAAATTTCAGTCCTTGGTAAAACATGATGAAATGTATTTGATTATGTGGATACTTGGAAGTATCTGCTAACACGACACTCCGAAAAGACTGATAAATAGTTCTGAGGGAAGAGAATAAACAAGCAAAACTAAATGGATTATAAAGCTGCCTGATAAACTGAGGAGACAAAGGCAGAAGAAAAAAGAATCAGGGGAAGAATAAATTAGAGGCAACAAAAAAGTTGGAGAACAAGAAAAAAAAATCTGTTTTCACATTTTGGTAGTTTTCTCTGTAGATTTGTGTGCAAAAACAGAACTACTCTAACACCAAGATATAGAATTGCCTAACGGATATATTTCAGATGAAGTTTCTTTTTGGATGACTGACTCTATTCCAACATTATCCATGTGGATAAATTTAATATGTTATTTATTTATTTATTTTCCCCCAAGAGTGGTGTTCTGTCATGGACAAGCAGAAATTCAGCAATTTCTACAAGAAATTGGAAACTACATTAGACTTCATGGATCATTGACTTGAAGAGGCTAAGCAGAGTAACAATATGCTTTGTAAAGGACAGAACACTTTGAGAGGCACTGTTTTCCTTCTTTTTCTGATTTATGGCTCTTCTCCCAGCATCTGAGGGGCTTTTTAGGCATTCAGCTGCAACTAGTTTCTCTCTGCATTGGATAACTGGTTTTTTGAATTAAAAAAGTACCCAAACTGGTTTTCTAAACAGAAGTTATGTCTTGAATAAAGGATTTAATTTTAATTGTTGATAATATTGAATCTTTTGACAGAGATCATGAGAGGATATTCTGGTGCAGAATAAGGAGCTAACATGGTTTTATTAATTAAATCTCCCTTGGTAGCTATGAGGTATTGCTTCACCTATGCAGAGCAGATTTAACTTCTTTGAGTCTCGTATTTGCCTTAGGGCTTTCTTTCAAGTATTACTGAACTTCAAAGCTTAGGAGCTTGGGGTCTTCTCTAGTCTTGAAGTATATCAGATACTGGATGCCAAGTCAAGCTACCCAATATGAGAGAAAAGTCTGACCTTAGATTTGTCCTTCAGCCTAGGGCTATCTGAAGGTGGAAAAGAAGGCTCTGAGACTAGATGGAGCTGTAACAAAAGCTATTAAAAAGAAAAAAAAAAAAAAACCCCGGCAAAATACTATGTTTGATATTCTGAAATCCAAGTCCTTAACATAAAGCTTGAAAAAGATGCAGTAAGAAAGAAGTTATACAAACGGAAAATGTATTCTTCTATATATTAGAAATATCATGGGCATTGGAAGTGACTGGTTTTTCATGCATTCTATGCACTACTGTAGCAAAACATATGATATCAGTGGTAACATATTGTACAGTCAAATCTTTTTCATTCAGCCTCATATAGGGTTATGACCAGCAATACACATATATATGGCTATAAAAGTGTCCTGTAAATAAATTGTAGTTTTAATTTCTATTCAGGGTAAGAGCAGCATATATTTTAACTAATATATAAAATACCAAGCCTTGGAGACACCATAAAGGACATTAGAAAAAGATAAGCTGTTCAAAATCCTGGTGTTTTTTATGGTAATCATAAACCATGAATAAGTGCATTCATGTATATTTCACATTGCTTATTGCTGCCTCACTACTGTTATCACCTAAAATTTCATATCAGCAAAACCATAAACATAATTCAAAAAGAATGATCAGGAATATATTGCCACTAATAAAAAAAAAAAATTAACCAAAAAAA
>VZTE01000365.1:2264746-2281206 GCA_013397775.1 Eulacestoma nigropectus | reverse complement strand
CAAAAAAAACCAAACAAAAAACCAACCAAACAAAAAAAACAACAAAAAAAACCCAGAAAATGCAATTTTCTCTGATGTCTCACAGTGCTTATAATTAATTTGAGATAGAAATTGAAGTTAAATTACACATTATATTCAGTAGAGTCTTTTTGGGGAACCCATCAATAGGTCATTTTTCTGAAGGGTATGTTTACAATTGCACATTGATGAAACACATGCATTAGAATGCAAATGCAAGGAAGAGAGTCTAGAAAAACGTGTGAGAGCCTTTTCCCCCTCACGGTAAGAGTACTCTGACTTTTGTGCATATTCTTAATCTTTCTGGCGTCTCCTTCCTGAAAACATAATTCCAGGTGCACTAAAGCTCTTGGCAAGATTATAATTACCATCAATGGTTTTCAAGAAGGCCCTGAGATAACAGAATTCTTCTATTAGCAGGTGCGAACGACTCTTCCCATCCTATCTGCTCTAATTTTACAGAATAGTTAATAGCTTGAGGTATAATCAAATGTAATTTTTCCTGATTTTACACTTGACTCTAATCCCACTGACTTGAGTGGAGCAGATCCTGATCTATGCTCCTGTGAAGGAAGTCATCAAAATCAAGTTCCAACCTTTTTGACAAGGTTTTTGTTTATGGCTCTACCACCAATTATCTTCTACTTATTCTTACCACATATTTTTTGTTTTAAAATTGCACTATAAATATCTAGTAAGATATTTAAGTTTATGAGAACAATAAGTATGTACTCCCACCTTATTTTTTTTAGAAGACATACACATGCTTAAAATAATGTTTTCTTTCTAAATAGAAATGTTATTTAAATATCATTCCTCAAGAAGTCTTTAAATTAGATTAGACAAAAGATTTGTAAAAAAATGTTCAGAACTAAGGTTTCTTGAAAGGCAAATTAGGGTCAGAGCATTATAAATAACTGAGGTAGTATCCATTTCAGTAGATCTCCATGCTTTCTGTGCTGGAATTACAGTGCACTCATCCTGGAAATTCTCACTTCTGTATCATCAATCTGCATAATTTAGTCTGTTTTGAAAAATGGAGTCTCTACCTCTCTATCCATGTGTGTGTGTACTTCTGTCTTTTGCAGGGGTAGATGTCTTGAGTGCCACATAAACCCACAAAAGTCAATTTTATGGTTCAATGGATTCTCCATTAGCAGCTTGACTGTTTGCATGAGCAGGAATTTTGCTTTCTAGAAAGGAAGTGGGTTTTTCATGACCAATTTAATCCCTCCGTTTGGGGCAAATTGGGCCAAATTCACAGCTCTCCAAGTTTCTGAGGTTCCAAAGAGTTACAGAGTTACAGAGAACTTCTGATTACTGCAGAGCAAGCTTCTTTTTTTTAGCAGAGAAACATCAGTGGTCCATTCTCCTGCTGTGGTTTTCTTCTAGTGTTCATTACAACCCACAGTCATCTGCTCTGCATTTCTTCTACTTTTTTAGTGTTCATTTGCATTTTCTTCTCATAGGAATAACGTCTTTGCTTTTTCTGCTTAGTGCTGTTTTCATTACTAATCTAGCACCCCAGCTTGGAAGTCTTGCACATGATTAGATTTTGTGAGCAGGCACTTTAGAAAACTGCTGTCCAAGTTCTGATAGCATGAATCTCTTAGAATGCAATAGATTAACAAGCATGCACTTGTAGTCATTAATATAATGCTATTCCAGCAGAAAAACTCTAAATTAACATTTTCTTAGATTGTGTTAATTTGTGTCGTTCAATGAAACTAATTCAATTACACCTTATGACTTACTTGATGGAATCTATTTTTCTTTCTTTTTACATTTCCCTCATTACTGCAGGTGCTAAAAAGAGGAAGACTTTAATTTAACAGTTTTAAAGAGTTTTAAGAACAGAAAAACACTTTATTATGTGTGATGAGTACTACCTTTTCAACATAAGCATCTTTTAGGACCTTTGTAGTGACAAATACCACTTTCTGGCAAATGTCAGAAACAGGGCTAACAGCACTGGGACTATTACCAGCTCATACATGTAATAATAACATGTACAGAGATCTACAGAACAGCTATTTCCTTCCTTCTAACTAACATTTATGTAAAGGAGATAAAGACCTCCCTCAGGTCTCCTTTTTCTCTCGGACACCTCCAAACTTCCAGTATTTAATATTAAGCCATATTTTCTTGATCACTGATCAGCCTTTTTGCTATTCTCCTATCACTGACTGGCAGGTCTGAATTTTTATTCCAGTGCAGTCCCAGAGCTGGGCAGACAATTTATGATCTGTGTGGTGGAAAGGTTATGCTCCATGTTTTACTGACAAACTCACATTTTACATCCCAGTAGCGTGCCAGTCTTTCTGAAAACAACATGACATTTTCACACTGAGTTTTCAATACATTCCCTTCTTACAGGTCTTTTGTGCACAGCCAGTAATTTTGAGGCGGTGCCCATTCAAAATGTAAGAATTCATTACACACCTATACAAGGGGAGATTTTTAAAAATTGAACCATGTGTTTCTGGTTTTCTTTTTTTGACTGATTTCTCCAGACTGTCAGAATCATTTTACAATCGAACCCGTCTCCTAAAGGACTCCCAGCTTTCCAGAATGAGGGGCATCTCTAAAGTGAATATTCCTACTCTCTTCTATTGGTGGGCTCATTCAAAAAAATTAGTACAAGGCTCAGAACAAACTTTGCAGGAATCATTGATGTATTATTCCAGTTTGATAATGCATAATATTAAGTGGCCCTTGAGTATGCTTTTCTATCTGTTTATTTTAGTACTTTCTACCTATCATTTTTCTACCTATTTCCACACCTCATACTTTTCCCCTTTCTTGGTGTTGTTAGTATGAATGACACAGAGTTGACCACTGAAGAAATTTGATTCATTTTTGATTGATAATCTAATTTTTTGTTTATATTTTCTAGACAAAACTAATATGCTTATGAGATTGTTGATTTGAACTTTGACCCATACATTTTACTGATTAAATAAGGGCTGTACATATGGCACAATTTAATGTCAATTTTTGCTACTTAAAATATAAAAATGTTCTCCTAATTTGAACTTAATAAATGAGGAAAATCACACTTTTTGGACAAATGCAATTATTATTATTACTTCAATATGGATCACTTTTGAAACTAGCTTTTGTATATAAACTTTGGTTACTTAGCAACTCTTTTTAAGTTCCAAGAGATATGGAAAGGTATTCTCCACTTATCTGCATTTAATACGGTCGTAATACATCTTATTAAAACATCAGAAAGAAGAACCCCACCAGTCCTCTTGTCTGATTAAAATATTCTACACCTGCTTTGGCTGCTACTGCTAACCAAGATTCAGTGGAGAATTTTCCATAATTTTTATTCAAGCAGCACATGAAATTTGTAAACCATAAAAAATGATTTAAACCTGAATTTCTGGTGGAATTTCTGCAATTCCACCAGAAAATATTTTATTAATAAATTTACCCTCTTTTTTGAGCCTCTTCTCAGCTTTCTCTTATCCTCTCATTTCTTCTATGTCAGTGCACTCCACCCTCGATAATAACTTGTTAAAAAAAATTCTGGTAATTTTCATGAACTCACTGGTCCCACATGTATTCAGGAAGCTGTCCTCCAAAGGAAAAGATGCTTTAGTTTTGGTAAAAATAATTTCTGGTCTAATAAAGATCATATGATATATTTTGCTTAATTTTTCATTTTAACCATAGAATGGCCTGGATTGGAGGGGACTGTAAAGATCATCAAGTTCCAATCCCCCTGCCATGGGCAGGGATATCTGTCACTAGACCAGGTTGCTCAGAGCCCCATCCAAACTGGTCCTGAACACTCCCAGAGATGGGGCATCCACAGCTTCTCTGGGAAACCTGTGCCAGGGCCTCACCACCCTCACAGTAAAGAATTTTTTCCTAATATCCAATCTAAAACTGCTCTTAGTCTGAACCCATTCCCCCTTGTCCTGTCACTCCAGGCCTTTTTAAATAGTCTCTCAATCTTGTGAGCTCCCTTCAGGTACTGGAAGGCTACAATTAGGTCATCCTAAATCCTTCTCTTTTCCAGGCTGAACAATCTCATTTTTCTCAGCCTTCATAGGAAAGGTGCTCCATCCCCCCAATCAACTTGAGGCATCTGGATTCTCTTCAACAGCTCCATGTCCTTCCTGGTTTGAGACCCCAGAGCTGGATGCAGTACTGCAGGTGGGGCCTCAGCAGAGCAGAGCAGAGGGGCAAAATCAGCTCCCTTGACCTGCTATCTATAGTATGTCTTTTGAAAGTTTAAATGTGCCGAATTGTGTTCTCTTTCTTCCCACAACAATCACATTCATACTTTCTTTCTTCTACAAGTTATTCTAGCAGTGAAACATGATAACTCACCACTATTTCTTCTGAAACTTTATGGAATGGAAACATACACCCACACCGCACATGCTACAAAGATACTGCAGAGCAGGAGTGGCTCTCTGAGAAGTAACAGGCATGAAAATAGAACTGCTCATTTTTGGTTTGAATCACTGCAAGCCTTCCCAGATTCTGATAAAATGTCTTGAGTCAATTCTTCAGAAAAACGAATGGAAAAGATGAAAAAAAAAAAAAAAAGGATTATAAAATCTTTTCACATAAATTGGAAAGCAAAATAACCTTTTCCAGCAAAAGCCCTGAACAAACTCAGCACTGATCCACCACGAAGCAAAATACAAGAACTCTGCTTCTCCCTCTGTCTGGTGCAGCCTAAATTTAAACTTGATAAAACTCTACTGAGGGTAGCAGCATTAAAGTAGAAATTTGTTCCAGTATTTCCAGTCTCCTTGAGAGAGAGAGGAACATTTCTCAAATGGCCAATCTATTTGAATTAAATTAGGTGAACTTAACATACATTTCAAAACCTTTTGTTCCTCTTGTCAGCCTTGCAACACAGGGAGCATAACTCCTGTCTTCGGGGAGCTGTTGCTACCAATGTAATTTAGATCAGCCTAGGTGACTGCTGTTAAGATGCATAAATGAAGCTCAGCCAGCCCCAGGATTAAGGAATCAGACTGCTCCTTTCAGCACTTTGCCTCTTCTTCCTCCCTTATTATCTTCTAAAATCTAATTTTAAAACACCAGATGCAGTAACTTTTATCATTTCTCTTTTTTTTATGGCTAGTCCACAGCCTCCATAGGCTTTTCTTCTAAATTTTATGTATTTTCATAAATCCTCCTTTCCTCTGCTGTTTATGTTTTCAAGTCATTCACGAAAGAGTCTCTCCTTCCATTTTGTGTTAAGTCTCTTCAAACACTGAATTTAAAAGTTCCTTCATCATCCTAGCCCCATTTTTTCCCTTGGAAGCCTGTATGTAGTTTGCAGTTATGACAAGTGGCTCACTGTATGCATCATAATTTATTGTAACTTACTTATATTGGATTTCAGAGTGTTATTATGCAATAAATTACAGGAGGTTCACAGACTGCTCACAAAGGCAGGTGAGCTGTGGGCAGAAGGTCTCTCCTACCAGTTCTGCCACCAGCATGGTAATCTCCAGTGGAACAGAGTGATAGATATTTACCCTAAGCTGCTGGAGCAAGATGCCCTGGAATTAATTTGTCATAGTCCAGTTTTAGATGAAAAGCATAAGATTTATACTTTGAGCTTCTGTGTATAACAAGTGGGAGGACAGTTTCTGCAGTGTTCTGGAGAACTGGTTAGTGATGACAAAAAACAAAATATCACCAAAGCACTGTGCACAGAATTTTTCACATAATGTAGAAGTGGTTCTGAGTCAGAAAACTATCTGGAAGAAAGAAAAGTCTTTAATTTATCCGAGCAATCAATTTAAGCTGTCATAATTAAAACCTATTGTGTTTGAGAAATTTCTTTGCTCAGATTCTTATATGTAAAAGTGCTTAGACAGCACAAGTTTAAAAGAGGAAAATTTGCTTGAAAAGATTTAGAGCTAGCTCTTTAGCTGTGACAGACTGGAACAGTTCCATGATTGCCTGTGGAGTTAGCTGGATTTATACCTGGCAAGGCTAGGGCCGACAATGTCTAGCACATCATTTTCCAAGACAAAATTGTGAATTGTGGTCCCTGTCTTTTCCCACATTCCTTTTTTAAATATCAGTACTTTATTATTTCAAACTGCTATTTATTTTAATTGGGTGATGAACTGCTTTTTCTGAATCAATGCATTCTCGTTACATTTTTAAAATCTATTCAGTATAACTGTCATATGCAATTGCTTATCAAATCCATCCAAGTGCTCTGGAGCCAAATCAACTTGATGATTTGTATGACTAGAAATAATTTGAATCATTTCCACAGCTACAAAGCTAGCATTTGAAAAAAACACCAAACCAATACTAGAAATAAATTATTTAAATATATATTTTAATCACAAATGTTTTAGAAAGAATATTTGCATGTTTTCAGGCACACATAGGTAAACTTTTATGCAACAAAAAGGGAGGGGAACATCATTGGCTTATTGATTTTAGCTCCATGGGACTATATTTGCTAAATGGATAGTTCTAATTAACTCATTTTTTCTATTGCCTGTAAACATTACTTGTGGATGCTAACATAATCTTATAAACTACACATTTAATCTTTATGGTCTCACATTTTATGCCATACCATAGATCCTGTTTGTTGTATGCAAACTGTCCACAATATCCTCTACTTCAGCTTAAAGTTCAAAATCATTTAGCAGAAAACCTTCATATTAATCTGAGAGGAGTCCAAAGAATGGGTGAGTACAAACTTCAGGAAAGTCTTTGTGGTGAAAAGAGAACTAATATTTTGGAAAACATGTAAATCCATTTACATTTTTAATAATGAACATTTTTTATGTGTCTTTAACTTGTTTTTATTCATTGAAGTTTAACATCCTAATTATACTTTCTCTAATACAATAAAAAATTGCTTCCTGGTCCACAAGTCACTGAAATGATTTTAACATTAAAAACATTGGGATACCATTAAATGTTTTTTTAGAAAGGCAAAGCATTTTAAGGACATTATAGAAATAGTATGTGCTGTGTTACCATATCTAAAATTGTCATTTTCTCATTATGAAAGTAATTTCACCTCCACGATGTCTTAGGTCTACAGATCTATGAGTTCAGGTGGAATGGAGAAAATCAGGCTGAAGACAAACTCAAATTTTAGCTATAAACACTAAGACTGCTGTTCTCTTTCCCATACTTCAAGAAATGCAAACAATAAAGACCAGTAATTGCAAAAAAAAAAAAACAAAACAAACAAGCAAACAAAATCAACCAAACCAAAACACAACCAAAACCAATAAAAAATCACTCTTCTCTAGTCTCCTCTTGTCTGCCACTATATTCAAGAAATATAATAAAGCATTCTTTTAAAATGTGATACCATTTTATTCTTTTGACCTGAGTTAAGGTTCTCCACTGAAATTCAGTACCATCATATCAGTCATAATTTTTAGATACTCTGATTCCTGTCATTTTTGTAATGATAAAAACCTGTTGCAGATATGGCAGAACTTCAGGGTGAGATTAGGCTATTAAATGACTAGTTTATTCATAATTAGAAAGAAAAAAAGAAGCCCAGATCTCAGATCTTGAAAAAATATTTAAACATATGAACCAAATAGCCTTTTGGTTTTAATGTATTTATGTGTATGCTTTACATATAGATATAGTTTGAAGCAAAAAGATAGTTTATTCTCCATTTTAAATGTCTGAAGTATTCTGTGGTGGGATATTTCAATATTGGAAATAATATTCACCTTAAGTAGTTTCTTCCTGTACTGAGAGACAAAGAACTTCCTGCTGATATGAACTTTACTTTTATAAATAAACCAAGAAAAAATAATTAAAAGACAAGCCATGTTGCCAGTAGTAGAAAAATACTGCCACACCATTTACCTCCCAAGGTTTTGCAATCCAAAACCCTATGTGCATGAGAAAGAATGTAAAAAAACTAGATGCAAAGAAATAAATGGACTTGCTAAAAAAAAGTTAGTGCCTAGCATATAAATCCAAACCTCAGGAATATATCATGGGTTTTCTTTCTTTCTTTCCTATAACAATCAAAAAGAATGTTATCATCTTAGATAAATTAAGCAAATGCTTTTAATGATATAGCTGTGCCTGAGAATGCTGAAATATATGGATAAAAAGATTTTATTCTAGTCTCTGAAAGGTCTGACATGAACTACCTTTAAGTCATGTCTGTTTATAACAGCCAGCAGGAGATAGAAAATTGTTTAAATACATTTCAGGGCTTCAGTGATTCTTTATCTGTCTCAGCTGAGTTTAAATGTGTCTGTTTATAGAGAGAAGTCTTTTAAGTGGCTATTTTTCTTTGGTTTTCTTTTGTTTTGTTTCTCTTTTAACAGACCAATTATCGGAGAGATAATTATGTAATTTACAATCTGTGAGTTGCCTGTTTTTCCCCACAGAAAAATTGACTCCACTGAATTCTATTGTTAAAGCAGCAATTTAAGTCTTATTCCACTGCTTCATAATCAAGCATATTTATTGTCATATTCAAGTCAGAAGAATATTAGGCATTCATCCTTCTTGCCTCCAGCTCATCAGTAATAAGATTTGGTCTTACAGCTATTTCTGGTAATGGTACTTGTTTCTTTAAAGGCTCCAGGTATGCACTGCTATAAAAACCTCCTTATCACTGGCAAGCCTTGGAGTTTCTTATAGTTTTGGATACACATGTCAAATTGGATTTCTGACCTTGGGAGACATCTTCTCCAGCAGAGGCCATCAATATATGCTATGATAAAAAAAAAAAAAAAAAGAAAGATGTGACTGTAGTCCTCTCCTCACTTACAGGGCAAATTTCTAACAAGCATTTCCAGCAAATCCCTGGGAACTTCTTAGCATGTAATTGCCAGGTGGGCCAGCTGGCTGGAGGTAGGGAAGCTGCCTCCACTTGGCTGCCAGCAAGATCTCAGGAGACAAGTGCAAGCCAATTTTTCCACATGAAAATTCAGGCAACTTTTGTGGCTCATCCCTGGATATGAAACCAGCAAGCGGAGACTGCACAGCACTGCTGGCAAATCAGTGTGTTCTGCCAGATTTTAACTGAATTTAGGGGTGTTTCTTGGATTGAGAATCTGAAACAAACCTCAAAGAGGAGCTACTCCACATGGACCAATTTCTGTTATTCCACTTTCCTCTGAGTTTCAGCTTATACATAATTCCATGTAAATGAAAGCGTGAAAAAAATAATCTTGTTTCTTGACCGATTTCCTTCATTACTGTTTAGCCAACTGACACAGACAGATTTTACTCACATCTTCCCATATGCAGGATGGACTGTTGCTGAATCCAAAGGAAGAGAACTTGTCCTTTAGGTTTAGCATTGCAGTTTCTGACCCTACTCTCAGGTAAGATATTAATCAAATATCAGTTTTTGAGTGACTAGGGAAAAATATCTGCAATGTGTAATTTGAAGAAACTGGCAGGTCTTCTTCTAGCACCTTTTGACTTAATTAGAGTATCTAGTTGGAGTTGGTAACAGAAATAAAGATACTTCCAATGAAATTCTAGGTTTATAATCTTTTAAAAATACCAAAATTTGGAGGAATTTTCAATAGAAAAGAAGGAGAAAAAAAAAGTTAAAATCTGTAACTGATCTACTAAATTCCAGAAGATGCTGTGCAAAAAGGTGCTTGCAATCCTATTCTCTATATTCCTAACAGTAGAATCATCCAAGAAAACAGATTTGGAAATAACAAACAACTTTCATAATGCAAGTGTAAAAAATTGCGTTTTTAAAACCTGGAATAACCACATTAATTGAACACCTAGAATTTGCAAATCACTTTTAGATTTGATGGGCAATTTGAACAGTGTTTTAGGCTCCTTATCCTTTAGTGAGTTCATCCTATAAACAATTCATACAAGTCAAAAAATGTGGGCTGAAGCTCTTACACCCAAGGTCAGGCTATTCTGGTACCACTTGGCACTTTTTTAGCCATGTTGTTCCATTATGGAACATCTGTGGTAAGGATATGGATATACCAAGCCACCTCCTGGCTGAATCAGGATTGCAGTCAAGATTTCCTTTCTTATTCCCTCTATCCTGAGTTTCTTTCCCTATTGCACAAATTATCCATGTTCCCAAGATGCAGACAGAAAACTTTGTGCAGTCAAAGGATCCATTAAAGTCCTCAGGTGTTTAGGCCCATCAGTACGAAGGATTACACTTATACAGGGCTCACTCAGGGTCGTAAAAATAAGATTTGAAATCACTGGATGTGTTCTTAAAAGTATTTAGATAGGAACACAAGAAAATATCAACAAATATTAGCACAATTCTGTAGATTTGAAGGATGTTAAGTAAAAAACCAAATAGCCTTGAAAAGTTTCTTCTAAGGAATACAGGTCCTTATTTTGCAGGGAATTTTCTAAGAAATATCTAGTGTCAGGTTTTCCTTGGGAAAAAAAAAAAGAATATTTTAGCTAAAACTGAAGAATTTATTCAGAGAATTTAGTCTCTTCATGAATCTTATCAGGAAATAACGAGATGTAATGCCTCATAAATTATAAAACAAGCATGGATTCTGAAGTGATGTGACTTTTGAAATGCTTGTAAGCTGTCAAAAACCCCTCTTAAATCTATTCATTTACAAGCAAAAAAAAACCCCTAAAAAAAACCAAAACAAAACAAAACAAAAGAAACCAAACCACCAAGAACCAAACTCACACTTAAGGAATCATTTACTAATAGAGCATTTTGAGCCTGTGTGGAGGCACAGAGTTTTGTATATCTAGCCAAAGACTAAGGGTCCTGTAGTTCTTAGCTATTAACATAACACTTCAGCCCTTTAGTCCAAAATTTCCAGATGTTCAGAAAGCCTGTCAGGCTGCTCGAAGCCCTTCTGTCCTGAACAGATGGCAGAGTTTAAGTGCCCAGTGTGTGCACAGAGCTGTGCCAGAGCGCTCCCACCCCGCCGTGCGTGCTCCCGTGCGGAGAGCGGCTCTGTGTGTGATGGAGCCCCTCGAGCTCCACTGAAGATTCTTTGTAGAGTCAATCTACGATCAGGATGTGTCAGAGTCTCTGTGTTTGTGCTGGCTGCTTGCCCTGCACAGCTCTGGTATGTCTCTCCATGCCAGTGTGTGCTGGATTTCCCAGATGTGCGAAGTGGAAGCTGTCACCATACAGCCCCTCCATCAAATCACGTGGCGCTGGGGTTTTGTGCCATTGTTCAAGGCAGGGGTTGTCTGTTCCTCAGTATTTTCACTTTCGTCTCTTCTGCCTCTGAAAATAGAATCCTGAGGGCTCCATCTATCTGAGACAAGTGGATATTTTATTGCTACTATCCCTTGACAGAGTAGTGCTAATTATGAGGATATGTCAAGCTTAGAATAACTGAAAGAAAATCCAAAAGCAATATGCTAAATTAATATGAAAGTGGGGGACACAGAGTTTATTTAACTTTTATGGACAATTAAGAACACGTCATTTTGAGCCGAGATCTGAGTAGAAAACCAAACTTACAGCCAGGGTAACAAAAGAGCCCAGTAAGATTAAAGCGGCCATGCTGCAACCAAAGAAGAAGTCTGAGAACCACTTGGAGTTGTTTAAAACTGTGTTCAGGGATGATGCCTTAAGAGCACATTGATATCTGGAAAGATAAATATTGGCTTAGGTCAGTTGTGTTTTGACTGTTCCTGCTAAAATGTTTTCGAGTGAAATACTGGTGTTTGTGTCTTGAGTAAATGGATACATCACCCACTGCTCAGAGTTACCAGCTCCATTTCCCTGTCTTGGAAAGCTTTCTTTTGTTCAGCTTTCAGCTGATGAGAAAAGGTAAATTTTGTGTCTATACTGGAGCACACAGCCATGACAATGTGTGAATTTTCCAGATGTGGCACACACAGATAGCAAGGGTGCATGGGACGCAGTGGGCCTGATTCTTTGTATAATGGTGTGCATGAAAAAGTCCAACAATTAACATGTATGCTACTTAAAACAAAATAAAACTTCAGTGCTGCCTCTGGAAGGTGAAGAAAGGCCCAGACAAAAAGACCTGGCAGTTTCACAGATTAGATTGTCTAAGGCTGTGCTATTCTTTGATTTGTAGTCTCCAGATCCATAGAAACAATCTTTGTGTGCTTATTTTGTCTAACTAAATTAAAAAATTATTTTTTCAGAGGCTCTGTCCCAGGTTCTATAAGAGAAGGCTGCTAAAGCATGTGCTATCAAGTGTGTATTTATGATACGGACAGAAAAATATAACTACTCATTTCTTATTGCAAAACTGCTAATTTTTTTCCATAGTTTCTCAGTATGGAAATTCCATTGTTATCTTGATGTTTGTTTTAAGTATGACCATTTCCTTTAGGAAAAAAACCCTATATGAAACTGTGTTTCTTTTTTCAGGCTTTTGTTCTTCTCAAGCTTCTTTTCAAGCTACAGTTCAACAGACTATTCAGGACAATATAGCCCAGGCTACTAAAACTTCTTGATTAATGTATCAATTATAAACTTACAGTCAGTTATCTGGTGTAGATAACAGATTTCTCTTTTCCCTGCCAACTCAAAAAATACTAGGAAAAACAGCATGTCTAGACTGTGTAGATCTCTGTAGGTTTAATTTGGCAGAAATCAAGTGTATGTGATGCTACCACCTACCAGTTCAGAAAGAACAGTGTGCCCATGCATAATAAAATTGGTCACTCAGGTCCTATAAAGCAGCAAGTATTTGTACCTCTGAAGAAAAAGTAAATGGGGTTGAAAAAGTTTCTGAGAGAGGTTTGTAGTTCCCTTGAATGGTACAACTATTTCTTCTTGCTACTGTTTGTTCTGCATATAAACCATACTTGGATTTCTGGGCTCAGTAGATGCCCAGGTGGTGTAGGTTCATCCCCTCAGAAGCATATTTACATGTTGCATGCCCTCACTTTTCTGGCTTGTTTTTACTGCAGGGAAGCTGCCCCTGATTTATAGTGTGTGAGAGAAGGCAAAGCTAGCGCAGCACACACAACTTACTAAATGATTCATAATCACATGCCAGTGTTTTCTGTGCACTTAGTGCTACTCTTTCAGAGTGCTCCGTTTCAAGGAGAAAGAAAGAATTTATCTTCAGACAGACACTCAATAGTACATGATTTGTTCATTTGCTAGCAAGACCCTGGGCTGATCAGGTACACAGACTTTGAAGTAATTTAATAGGAAGAGGGAAGACCTAAAACATGCTTTTCCCCCTTTGATTTTAGTAGTAGTCCAAGTGATATATAAATCAAGATTTGTTTTAGCGAGTTCCTGTTTGCTTTCTATTCTCTCTCTGAAAATTACTTTTTAGCTGTACATGTCCCTTTGGGTTCCACTGTCAAAGAATGTCATTACAAAGGAAGAAATGCAACCGGTGGAAGGAAACACTCAGATGACAAAATGATTTTGAAAGCACAGATTCGATATATGTAAACACAAATAGGAAATATTACCCTGAATATTCCCCTGGAAACCTCCTGGACCTGGAGGCCAATCACCTGCTGGAACCAGAGCCTTGCAATGCTGTCATATCACAGAAAACAAACAAAAGGATAACCTACTCCCCAGTCCCTGAGAAAATACAGCTTAGCAGAAAGTTGTGTAAATATCTGGTGAAACTTCGCAGTTTCATTCTGGCTTCTCTTTAAAGCTTCTTGACTTGCTAAGTCCAGGCACAGGATTCAGTGCATAACTGAATAAGCAGAGAAGAAAAGGGTTCACAAGGAGAAATAGAAGTACTATAGAATTCAGCCTATTACTTTAAATGGCTCACACTCTAATCTCAGTTCTCTCATTGTGACGTCTGTCATTTTCGACACTGGATCTGCCGAAGCAAAGCTATGTATTTTTTTAAGAAATATCAACAAATTTGAGTCAGACAGACTTCCTTTCCTTAAACAAGGGCTGCTTGGGTGCTATGGATTATCTGCTAACCCGAGGCCGCAACCAAGGGTTTTCAGGACCCCTCGGGTATGCTCAGCACTGGACTTGTAGTTATAGACCCCTGTGTCCCAGGACTCTGGGAGAACAGCCACCAAAGGCTGCTCTCCTCACACTGCTCCTGGGATCCCTGCTGTGTCCCCATGGAAAATCTTTAACGCTTTAACTCAACATCACCAAACCGCCAAGGGCCTAATGAAAGAAAAAGCTTGCATGCTCAGAGGTAAGATATTTTTTCCAGCAGGTATTTTTGGCGCTGAGCGTATCCCACATTCAAGATGCCCTCTGCCACTAACAACAGGAACAGTCCTCTAATACTGCCTTAAGTAGAAAAAGGCACTGTGTCAGTGCATGTGCATCAAATAACACCCCGTTCTCATCGCTCAAATGGTGTGTATTACACCATTAAATGGCTGCAATACCACATGAGAGCTCACAGCCACAGACTGGCACTCTGTGTGGCAGCTTGTAGTGCAGTTACTCACCTTATACATGATTCCACACAGTGCTATCATCAGTCATTTCCTCCAACAATCACTAGTGTAGGCTAGGAAGAATAATTTTTTCCTCCACAGAGATTCAAAATCTGAACTATAACTGGTGGAGTGCCAGTGCCAAGAGAAAGCCTAAAATTTGTTTATTCCATGTTATATTGCTATTGCATCTCACTACCTGTTCTAATTATTGTTCTATTGTGTATTAATCCTATACTATTTTTATATATTGGATCTATTTTTATTATGTAACTTAGATTCCAATGTATGTTTCAAGACACAGGTAAGTACTGCTAAGATGAAATAGGAAAAAATCCTTCAATTATTAAAATGGGTACTATTACCTTAAAAAAGATCATTATTTCACTATTTTGCTGTCTTGGAGAATTTCCCTATGCTTTATACTTTGCTGAGGTTTTTGCTTTTTTGTTTTGTTTTGCATTACTTTTTCTGCATTACTGGTTTTATTATCAAAGTCTCTCAAAAATTCTGCTTTCCCGTGAGCTTTTGATGGTCCAGGTCAGTACTTCAAACTCTAAACCTGGTTAGATCAGGGTTATGCTAAGGACATCGAGCCATTTATTTCATCAGGATTAGGAAATGATTGCATATTTATGTAGAGTCCTAAACCAGGGGCTCTTAGCTTGAGTTGAAGTGCAACTGGCTATGGAGACAATCCAGTGCTATGCTGAACTGAGACTTCGTCAACTCGAATCATCATAGGAGAGATGAAAAGGTAACGAGATGAGAACAGTGAATGATAACAATTATGCTGGGAATGTACCATTAAGGAAGTCAGAGTTATGCTCATCACAGAATATAGTATTTCTTATGAGAGTTAATTAGAGGTTGATTTGTAATTCTTCAAATCTCTCAAAATGTTAATATTTTATAAGGTCTTTTCCTACTGAAATGCCACAAACCCTTTTCACTATTATGCAAATTAAGAATATACAGATTTCCAGAAAGGAGGCAGCATACTAACTTTCATTCTGTGAGTCTGTGGGGAAATAAAAACCCCAAATAATTATGTTGTGTATGAAAAAGATGGTAAGCAAAGAAGCAAGCAAAAAACCAGCAAGGAAAATACCTCTGGGTACTAAATAATTCCTCTTAACCCTTTTATTACTTAGAGAAAAAAACTAACAGACTTAAACTCACCCAACTGCAAGATGCACCTGATTTCTGCAAACAGCTAACAGCTAATATGTGAACATGCTTACAAAGTACAAACACAACAAATAAAATTCAGATCCATACTCACAAGCTACTGCTCATATACAAGCTATTTAATTATATATTTCACTCAGGTCTTTGAGGTTTTACCTTTGCACGAGCAAGAGTTGAGATCTTGACTCTTAAGTGATGATATGTTTAATCACATTTACCTTGGTCTTCCTCGTGTTGTCACCCTCCCCCCCACCATGCCCAGGACTGGCACTGTGACCTAACAGCCTTTTGGGGTTGTAAACCAAAATAGTACCTTTCCAGCTGCACATGGAAGACCTGTCTCCAGCCAGCTTTCTAACAGTTATCAAATGACTGTGTGGTGCATGGCAGAAGGATACAGCTTCCAGCAAAGACAAACCTCTGTACCCATAGAGAAAAGAACAGTTTTCCCTTGTGCTGAGGACTTGATGGTGCTTTTACTGCTACTTATCATACATCTTTGCACTGCAGAATCACTCATCTGTATGCACAGACGATTTATTAAGTCTGTTTATTTTTTTACCAAGAAGCTACTTCCATGCTTGCAAATGGTCTGAAAATATAGGTTATTTGAAAAAACAAAAAGATGTATTAAATTTCAGTGGTGACATAATGCACTATGGAGTAATTCAAAAGATGCCTTACTTACAACATGCAGGTAATAATGTCTGCACCACAGACAGAACCAATATGGATGTTCTTGTATGAACAGGGCGTTGACCTTGATTCAGCAAATTACTTCAGTACATACAGAACTAAACCCTATAAATAAACCCTCTATGAAACTAATCATAACTTTGAAATTAGGCATCTATTTAAACTGCTAGTTGAGTTTCCCTGGAGAATTAAAAAAA
>VZTE01000365.1:2230117-2264726 GCA_013397775.1 Eulacestoma nigropectus | reverse complement strand
AAAAAAAAAAAAGGTAGTTCTTTTCATCACCGGTTTTCTTATGTAATACTGCACTTACAGAACAGGATATGAGTCTTTTTAGAATGACAATGTTTTAAAAAGTCTCTCTCCTTGCTTCATTATTGTTCTGTATAGATGCCAACATATTTAGTAAATCGAGATTAAAATCACAGCTCCTGGTGTTTGCAGAGCCATGTGTACCTGTATTTACCAAGATTTCTGTGCCTTTGCTAATGTTATGAAACAGACTAATGGAAAAGGATGTGGAATCAATTTTTTCTGAGCTGCAGCAGTGTGTATCTACTGAATAATTTGTTTAAGCCAGCTTTACTGGCAAGTCCTTCTCATTCTGATCCTCATCCCTAAGGAAAATGAAACTGCTTCCACTTCAAAAAAACTATGGAAGTTACTCCTGGGTTTATAATTAATTTCTGGTTTTTGTTACAGAAATCCCAAACTTTTTATCAGCTTTTCAAAAGCCAGATGTTCCTGGCAAAGGAGCGTGTTCTCTGAGCCCACAGCTGATTGAGGCATGCTGAGATGTTATAATCCTGTTTTGGCTTGCTTTCCTAGCCAAAAGAACCCCAGGGTCACTAATTGTCCTGATAAACATCTCTTCTGAACCTTTTATTATGAAAGCAAATAATAAATAAAAAATGACCTACCATCCTAAAGCATAAAACAATGTGCAATAGTGCTACTGCTCACTAAAAAAATCACTTTGGCTTAGATCAAATGATTAATCATTAAATACAATTGTATGACTGCATATAGATAAACAACAAAGGAAAGTCTGGAAAATATAGGGGGAAAACACTTTGTTCTTAAAAATTAAAAGTGCAAGACTAAACCATTATCCAAGTAATACAGCAACTATAAACTTGCTCACCATGCATATTTTCTGAAGACTTATATGGACAAAATACTTTTAATAGTATAGATACATTTACATCCTAAACTAGAAATTGAAAATAACAGTTATCAAAAGGAAATGTATCTTTTATAAATAGTAGAAGTACATCTACTCTCTCATCAGGGGTAGTATATCATGTATGTTTATTTATGTGCACATATTTAATTTATAATTATTACTCACGGGTCTGCTTCCCCATTGATTTTTATATTGCTGCAGCTAAAGGTTCAGCCAGCCTAAATGTAAGCAAATAGAATTTATGCATATCTAATCTGGGTGATAACAGATTTTTCACTAGTGTGAATACCAAACAGGTAAGAGCACCCACTTTTTTCTTTACCAATGTATCAGTGGATACAACTATCATTTTAAATATGAATGAAATGAAAAAAAATAAAATGTATATAGCGAATAATGATTTCACTCTTTTAGCAGTCTAACAGATCTGTGAAGCTGTAGGTGCCTTAAAGACATGTAGGTGTCTTAAAATGAGGCAGTTCTCTTGTATCAAATTAGTTGTGTCATGCCCTTGGCACTTCAAAAATCCTGGGATAGGGCTGCTGTCCTACAAATGCCAATGCAATAAAGGCAGCACTGACCTTCTGCATAAACCACATCAGCAGAAGCGCGTTGGCATCGCGAGCGAGCCCCGGGAGAGCCCTCCAGGGGTGATTAATACTGAGTCAGGAGCCATAACTCTGATGAGCCTTTAATACAGTAAACCAACAGAAGCAGTTAAGGGCATTGTCTGAGAGAAATGGAGAGGAATTTAATCAAGTTGCTAATACACTTTGACCAGGACTCTCAGGTGCTCTTAAATGGAAAGACAGTCTTAAAGGGATTGAGACATTTCAGCTCATGGCTCTTAGGGGGCCAGTTTCTCTTACAACCCTGCTGAAAACAGAGAGCAGTGGCTTGGTAAGCATCCATCACTTCTGCAAGGAAAAATGATATTTTGCATTCACTTTATTCAGTTCGGGTTACATGTCGTGATGTGATGAAGGACAAAGGGCAGAAAGGCTGAATTAGAAGACTAATGTAGTTTATCAAAGTAAATTTCCCCTCCTACAGTCAGTATTCCATGGAGAATCCTGTCCAGGGAATATTCAAGCTACAACCTCCTCCCCATTGCTAAAAAATATTTTGCAACTGAACAAAAAACACCAATAGGGACTGTGCAGGCAATGCATTGCCTCTTACACTGAAAGCACTGGAACCCTGAAATGTGACAGACAGCACTGCAAATCCAGAGCCCTGGCACCCATCTGCGTTGCCAAAAGCTTATGGGCTAAGGTAATAGCTGTATTCACTTATACTTATTAACTAATTGTACTTGGATCTTAATGCCCAAAGATGAAATACTCTCATATTATTCCACGCTGGCAACAGCATAGTGGCACAGAAAAGGATTCAGATCTGTCAGGAGCACTGAACTACATTAAAATAGACATATTTTGTAAATCCACTGACATCTCTTCACTAATTCAATGAGAAATACTCAGACGTGCAAAACCAGCCAGCAGCCATTCACTGATACTGGCAATATATGAACAACAGGCAGACCTAGAGACACTTTCTAGAGCATTCTATGACTTTAGTTAGAAGATGTTATTGATCTCAATGGACTGCAAATGAGAAGGGGATTTTAAAACAGTTCTGTTTCTGTTCTTGAAGTAATTTTCTAATTAAATTGGTAACTCTTAATCAAATTCTTTCATCCTCTTCTCCAACAAACACCCTGTGGGTATCTTTAGAGTACCAATGACTCACTTCTTTCTAAATACAGCATTGTCTCAAAAAATAACTTTGCATATTGAACTATGAAAAATGTACTGAAGTCAGTAAGTCTTAAAGTCATTGGCAAACCTTTCAACTAAGATGTACATTAAAAAAAAAATCCAGGTAATTGAGCTCTATACAAGCAGTCTCTATGTGACTTCTAAAATATTCCAATAATATTACAGAAAGGGCTAGACATTTGCTAGAAGGTACGTGTGTGCTGGATACAAAGCTTTTCAATATGCAATTAATAGTGAAAAACTAACATTTGTAGTATTTTCCTAGCGAAGTAAACTGGATTCTGCACTATTCAGTGGGAAATTTCTGGTCTTTCCTGAGGAGGATTTTCAGTTCACAGTTGCAAGGAGATGAAGCTTAACACGGCAAGAAGAAATAGTCTGGGACTGTGATGGATGGCCTATTGAAACATTGGCAGATAACAGGTTTGTTCCATATAGTTTGGACCATAGAAGTCCAAATCCTGAAAGCATTATATAAATATTAAACTTCTCTAACACAGGCAGCCTCACCTGCTATAAAACAGGTGTTCACTGAGGTAAACCTAGACAGAGATAGAAATAGTCGAGTGATTACATTCCAATAGACATTCTAAGTTTTGATGAATGTTTTCTATAGATGTTCCAGTGCAATAGATGTCTATGTTGGCTCTAATAAGTGATGACTTTTCAGTTTCAAATAGTTTTTCATGATATTTTATTTTCATGTTGAGCAATATGACACATAAAATCAAAGTACCTGTGAGTGATTTCCTCTCATTTTGCATTAGGAAAGGGAGAGAAAGTATAGATCAGGTTGGTAGGACCAGTAGTTTCTGTTCTGCAAAAAATGAATTAAAAATTGTGGAAATGAATTTTGGCTTAAGTTCAGTGACTCCATAAACCATCAAAATGGCATGCAGCATCAGCAAGAATAATTTCTGCTGAGCAGACTGTTAAGAAATTAGCAGAGATTCTAGAACTATTTCTTTTCAAATATACCAAGATCAGAATGAAATCTAGTTCTTGCTGCCTCTGCACAGAAACAAAGAGCTTCTCTCTTCAACTGCATTGAATAACTAAGGCCATGAAAAATTATTTCATTTGAATGCTTATCTTCCCATTGTCCACATGAATATTATTTTATCTATTTTGATTTTTAAAGGTAACAGGCTATCAGATTGTGCCTAAAGCATATGATTTCTTCAAGGAAAGGTTAGACTGCAGCCATAACAAATCATCCCTTAATCATGCCTACCCAGGAGAATAAGAATTGTTTGCAGATGGGTTCCTTGTTCTCAACACTGGAACCTGAGAGTAGCGTTATACATAATATTATATGTCATATTTCTACATGGGATTTCAGTTTCCTGAATTACTTGATCACTTACAAATTTTGGTCCCACATCTGACTCTCTCACCATTAGGAGCAAAGACTCACAATAATAATAATTACTCATTATTCAAAGCTGCCTTCAATTAAACAGTCTGGTTCAATTCAAAAGTTTATTTGTTTAAAATCAACTTCCACCTCTGCAGTATATCAAAGAGATTATTGTGTATCTTAAATTATTTACTTGTACTAGAGGTGTGTCAAAAATCATTCAGAGGTCATTAAGAAAAATTAAGGAGAAAAGAATCATAAATATGTTTAGGCAGGAAGCATTTTAAGCAGGATAGACAGTTGAGCCATTAAAGGCAATCACAGGATCACAGAATATGCTGAGCAGGAAGGGACCCACAAGGATCATTGAATCCAACTTCTGGCCCTGCACAGGACGTGAGAGTCTTGTCCAAATGCTTCTTGAATTCTGTCAGGCTTGGTGCTGTGACCACTTCTCTGGGGAGCCTGTTCAGTTCCCAAATATTTCACTCATATTTTTTTTTATAAAAGTAGATATATATACACCTAAGTTCTGGAGTCTTTGAAAGAAAACTGGTTGTCTCTCCAATTTTCATATGTGGTCTAGTCTGTGATCACATGCAGTGATCACACATGGTTCTCAAAGTGTGTTTCTGTCTGTATCTGATGCCATTAAATCCTCCAAAACAAATTTAATTTGCTTCCATCACAGAAATGCATCAACATGCTCTATGTGAAGAAGCCCTGCATGTCAGAGGAAAATAGGGAAGTCTCTGGAAGGACTCTGGTCTGAAAAGTAAAGAAGTCTAAGGACAGCAATCACTGGTTTTGAAGCAGATAAATCATAGGAGTGTGCTCTACGTCCTGAAGTTTGCTAAGACATGAGCTCAAGCGTGGTGGGACTCTCCAGTTGCTGGAGATACATCTGTAATCCCTGCATCATCTGGTATGATTTAATGTGCTGCCTGGCCAGCCACTGTGGATCGTGCTGTGGCAGCATCTGCTCCCTCTTGTTGAACACATCCTGCAGCCATGTCTGGGGGAAGGTGGATCATGACAGCTCTGTCCCTGCTGCCGGCCTGACCCCCTACCTCTGGATTTTCCCTGCCTGGGCAATCCCAGCACATTACCTCTCCACACCCCTGCATTCCTATTTGACACTCATGAGGTTCTGTACTAATGCTTGCTTAAGTCTTTGGGAAGACTGATTGGAAGCAAGTGAATGGAGACTTCAATCATCTTTGATTATCAAAAGCAAGTGGTGTTACTCAGTACTGTCAGCATGGATTAGGATGATTGCGTGGCTGGGTAGAGAAACAGGGAGTTCAAAATCATGTCAATTTGATAAAATGGACAGAAATGTCCTCACAGCTCTTCCACTGTACAGACTGTGTATGCTCTGCAAAAGGGAATCAGTATTCCCAAGACCAGAAGAATAAAGGAGGAAAATGGATTAAAAGAGAAAAAAAAAAAAAAAAAACAACCCCCAAAGCTTCAGCAGTTACAGCCCATCATGAGGGTAAAAACTCACAACAAGGACTAGCATGCTAGCAATGCTCTTAGCATGCTCTGGAGCACTGACCTACAGCTTGTCTTTCCTTCAGTATATTTTATCTAGCGATCCAAAATATCAGTGTCTGGAAGCAAAAAATCTATGAACTTGAGGAAAGTTACAGTTTCCTGACTAGCACAACACTCGTGTTATGCTTAGTATGCAGAATAAAATGAATCTGGTCTTCAGTTTTATCAGTCACTTCAGGTATGACTTGTGTGAGGAGCCTACTAAAATCAAACAGAACATTTCCATATTTCTCAGCTGGCTGTGGTTAAGGAGTAACTCAAACATCACTAAAGACCAAACCAAAAAAAAGAAACCCAAAAAACCCCAAAACAACAACAACAACAAAAAAACAAAACTCTGAACAAACCAACCAATCAAACAAAGAAAAAAAACCTCACACCACATCCACCTACATGTTTATATATATCCATATTTACATGTATGTATGGTTATATATACAGAACCAGGTATATGAAACTAGATTTAAAATAGATATATCCTCAGGCTACTGGAATCTGTAGCAATTAATTAGATATAAAGCTCTCTAATCTTGCAAAAAATAGGAAAAATTGTGAGCCAGGATGAGTTACACAGCTAAGCCAAAAGAGACAAGGAGAAGAAAAATGCAATTGGCAGGAACTACATTTTAATTTTCTTGATACCATGAGTGAAATTTCTGCTCTAAAAAAAGAAAATTTTTTTTTTAAATGAGCTATTTAAATTAAAACTTGGCTTGGTCAAGTACCAGGAACTAAATGAAAAATTAGGTGTGGGAGATCTGAGGACAAGCCATTTTCAAGTGACACAATCTTGCTACTTTATCACTTTTCTGGGCTGATAAAGGCACTCAGCATTTCAACCTTTCTCAGGCATTACAGAACTTCTCCTTTTTGGTGAAGCTTTTGGGCACAAGTGCTGTCAGGTGCTATTTCCCTTACCCTTCAAACCTAAAATACAAAATAATTGAATAAAGGAAGGAAATGAATTTCTGTCTTAAGTGCAAGTTTCTCCAGAATACTGAGGTCAATTAGGTTCTCACTGACCACGTGCATGAGCCATGAGGAACACAAGTACTACAGAGACTGAAAACAGTGTAACCAATATAGTGCATGGTGGAACAGATGTAGTTTGGACTTTTACTTTCCTAAACCACACATGCATGCAAGTACAGGCATTTTTCATAAAGCAACACTTGAATGTCTAAAATACAGACATATATAAATATATATATATATGTATATAGATATATATATACACTTCATGTATTTAAACATACATACAAGTACATACATGTATTTACACATTAAAAATGACTTTCAAGTTAACTATTAGTACTTAACTTCCACAAAGACACCTACTGATTTTATAACTTTTTCTCTCATTCATGTAGTTATATTAACATTTCACGTTTTCTTTTCTTTCTTTTTTTTTCTTTCCCCGTGTATTGGAGGTGTTGTGAATTGAACGCAAATCTTACCTTATCTTCAAAAGAAAACACGGATATTGTTCTTCTGACACTTTGATCATAATATTTCTCAGACTGGAGACACACAGCTTTCCATATGATTAAAGATATGTGAACAACAATTATTTAAATGTTATCATCACATTAGGCAAGCATCAGGATAATAGTTAGGTCTGATTTATTGAAGTATGACATACCACCTTTTTCAGGAAGACTTTTTCTCAGCAATACTATGGAATACATCAATTTAATGTGTACACTTCAGTATAAATATCTATCCACTAATACCTTGATACTCTAGGTAGTTTATTGCAGTTAATTCTATCCATGTTAGGAACGATCATTAACTAATTTGTAATTATCAGCTACTCAAATCTATTTTTATGTACTCTTGTTACAGTATGAATAAAAAATTAAGTTAGATTTATACGAAAATTTGCATGGAAAAAGAGGAACAAAAATAACCTCTAATTAAGGTAGGCTTCTGAAGGAAAGAATGCCAATAATAATTTAGTTTATTCTGAAGTCTTAATCTAGGGCTGCACTGAGGCCAGTAAATATACTTCCCTGTGTCCCAGTAGTCAAATCTCCAATTGTTTGGACAGGTGATATGGTGAGAAGTAGCTTTTGACTTTTCATTGAAAAACTGGGTGCTGTTCCATCAGCCACATTGGATACAGCCTAAACAGTGTCAGAGACCAAACTGGCACTGCTCAATCAGAAAAAAGAAATGTTTTAACCCTGTAGAAAATAATAAATATTTTTCCTCTAGGTACTTTGGCTGTATTTCCTGGTTTTGCAGTTGACTTATCTGCTATTCAAGCGACAATATTTGCAATCTTTATTTGTACAGTGCCTGCTTAACACAATGAAATATTGCCCTTGGTTCTTCTGTCAGCAAAAAAAACCCAACATGATAATAGTTAACAATAATGAAATAATTAGCTTCTCTCTTCAATTGCAACACAAAATACAGATGTGCCTGTCTTATTGGCTGGGGACAAAGTTCAGAAAGAAGTTTGGAAGTAAAAGGAACTGAGCTTTTTGTCATCTCTGTCTGAATAGAGAAGCAAAGTGAGAAGCTTCTGCAGTGAATCTTTACTAAGGAAGAGCCTTCCCTTTCCCCATTCTCCTTCCCCCTCCATCTACTGTCTAGGTGCAGACTGGATAATATTAATATAGAAATCCAAAAGTCTACTTTCACTTCAATACATGTGACTGGAAAAAGTTATGCTAACCAGCAGAGCTGTGACAATGTGCTGTGCACAGAACATCTTCACAGAAGAAGTGAAAAATTTAATGTTCACTGCTGAGACAACTTAAGGAACACCTGAAAACACATATATGTTACCAAAAATTGCTTTTAGGCCCGTGGTTCCAGAAGTGGAAATGTATGAAAATAATATGATGAAAAAGAAGAATGTGAAGGAACAAGAAAATGTGAACTGTGTCTTCTTACCCCCCACCAAAAAAATCCCAAACAGATCCAAAGTAAGTGGCACGGCAACGCTTGGCAGAAATGTGGTTTAAGCACAATTCATATTCCGATACAAACTAGAAAGCCTGGCTTTGCCTCTCACTCATGCAGAGAATGAATTCTGATGACCGGCTATTTTTTGTGTTCCATTGTTCATTTCAGGGCCATCTGTCTTTTCCCTCTCATCTGTGCAAAGCAGAGATTTTGCCATGGTTAGGAATTTCTTTAGTACACATTTACAAAGGCAGTGAGGGACTTCCCTGCTGCCTGCCACTATACATCACTGACTTTTATCAGTCACATAAGCTTATTACCATCTTTGCCATTTTTTCTTCATAGAATTGAGCCTCCTCTGCAGCAGCATTCAAAGCGAACATTTCGTAGTTTATCATTTACTCCAAAATTTCTAGTTTTTACTTCTGGGGCAGCATCAGGCTATCCAAGTACTACTCCAAATCACTTTTGCTTCGCAGACCAGATAGGTTTCTAATTAGAAGTCAGAAGTTGCATTTTACCTATATTTCCTATTCAGGTACATGGGAGGACTGTCTGCCATGGGAAGAACCCCAAACTGAGGCTGTAGGAGGGAGTGGCAGAGAGAAAGCATAATGAACTAGCCTCCAGCCCCATTCCTCACACCTCTGTGCCTCTCAGGATGGAGGAGGAAGAAGAGTCATAAGTGAAGTTGAGACTGAGAAGAAGGAGGGCTGGGGAGAAAGCGTTTTTAGTTTTATTTCTCACTCTTGCACTCTGTTAGAAATTGGCAATGAAATAATTTTCCCAAGTGGAATCTGTTTTGCCTGTGGTGGTAGTTGGTAAGTGATCTCCCTGTCCTCACTTTAATCCTTGAGCTTTTCCATCATATTTCCTCCCCATCTTGCTGATAAGAGGGTGAGAGAGTCTCTGGCAGCCAGCTAAGCTCAAGTCGCCACAGCTGAGAAACACCAGGATCTGATTACAATGAACGACATTTCTGGAGATACCTAAGCTTGTGGTTGATGGAAAAACTGAGATCTGATGAGCAAAAAGTGTCTGAAAACGGTATGAGAAAGCTTAGGTAAATTTGAGAATTCCTACTAGAATTTGCAAACAAGATGTCATAGAAAAGGAGTTTCCAAAATGGATTGTGAGGTTAGACTTTCATCCTGCTTCTAAGGGGAAAACTAAGTAAATGCTGCAAATTCCCTGACTACCTCTTCAATTTGCAGAGTGTTTAAATGTGTGAGTTTTGCATGTCTGCTGCACTAGCCAGGTGGCTTTTAATTGTAAAGGAAAGCTGACAGATATCTGCCATTCTGTTAAGGGCTGTAAGTGCAGCAGGTATAAGCACACCACATCTCCAAACAAAGGAGTGACCACAGATTTTAATGGGCAAAATTCCTCAAGTTCCCACTTGTGTAGCAAATTTCTTTAAACAAGCACAACGTGAGCAATTTGCAGTTAATTCCGCAAGAAGTGTGAGGCATCCTCAGGGTTTCACATTCCTTGGAGTGGACTGTGTAGGGATTTGAGACCCTGGCTGGTCATCTGGAGTAAAAAAAAAAAACGTTTTTTTCTGGTTGGCCAGTGAAATAAGGATCTGATTCAGCTGCAGGGAGAGCCCCTGGCTGGCTGGCTGGTGGCAGAAGTGCACTAGACTATTTTTAGGAAAGGAAACGTGTTTGTTTAGCATTAACAGAGGATCAGCTCAAGTTATTTGACATGTGCTAGTCTATGCCACATGTAAATGATGAAATTTTCTTCTTCAAGCAAAATCCTCGATAAACTCTGAATACCACAAAATTGTAAAGCCTAAGAGGAATACACATGGTGCTTATGAACCATCCCATGGTTGATCATGACTTACACATGTTTTAAATTGTGAAGACTTTAGTCTTGCAGCTTGGGAGTGTCCCTTAAAAGTAAACAAGGGTTGTATAGAACATTGTGGAATTATTTAGAAATTAGAGCAAGTACCTATAGATTAAGAATATTTTGATGGTTCTTGAGCTATTTTTTACTACTCAAGATACAGGGAGCTATAACCTCAAACCTGATAAGGTCACTTGAATTGATGGAAAAGGAGAGCTTCAATCTTGTATTTCATGAGAAAACAAATTCACCTCTGTGTGATAACAAGCCTGATGGGCAAGTTAGCTGATTGACCCAAAGTCACTGCTGACTTCTGTGAGAGTTAAAGACAGTGATCCCTCTCTTGAAACCAACATTCAAAAATTTTCTGCTTTAATGTTTTTTTTCCCAGTAAAAATAGCTGTGAAATGAGTCTTGTGTGTTGCAGATGAGCTGTGCTAAATACCAAGTCCAAGTACGATGAAACTACATAGAAAAATCTTATCTGCTTTAAGATTTATCGAAACAGGAACTTAAGTTTGGTAAAAGCACCACCTAATTTTCAGTATTAAAAGGAGAAATCTTAGAGGCACACTGATTATGCTTTAAGACTCATCATTTTACTGTTAAAAAAAAACCCTATGCAAGTAGACTGCTTGTTTCATCACCAGACATGCTACTGATTAAAACCAGGAATAACCCAGGAAGTACTGTGTAAAAACCTCCAGTTCTCTGCAGGTGAACATAAGTCTTTGGTCTGTCATAACTCAGAATATACAAATGTGAGCACTTGCAGCAAAGAACCTATTAACTGGCTTGAATTTCACCCCACAATTTACTATGCATTTAGGAGAGACTCTGAGATTTGTTTCTTTTCTCCTTATCTACTCTCACTTTCCCAATTTTAGAGATTAGCCAAAGGGTAGCATTTTACAACAGAAGTGTTGACAAAGGTTGACTGTCTTGCTTTAGAACTCTTCAAATTTCTGTAAGCTGTTTTTAAACCAGTGGTTAAATAAGCAAGAATTTTAGTATAGAACTCCAGATATTTGATCATGCTTAAAGTTAATTAAACTGCACACTCAAGATATAAAACAAAAGTAATGTTATTAAAATGCAAAAGGGAAAGATCTGCTTTGGTCATCCCTGAAATGGTCAGACAGTTAGATTAGATGTTCACTGTAGGTCTTGTCCAGCCAAAATATCCTATCCTACCCTATCCTATCTCACATAAAAGGTATGGTGGATTTTCACAAGTCTACATCAAATCTGATTGCAAATCTTACCTAAAAAAGTATTTCTATGATTAGTAAATTGCTATAATGGTTTTCAATCAGACTACTGGATTTTTAAATCATAAAATTAAGGCTGCTGTCTTTTCAAATGCATCAAGGTCAAGCATTATGTGAGAGTTTTAGACAAGTTACTGCTCTAGGAGTGTAATGCATAAAGGTATGCTGTAAGGTGGCAGACTACTTTGTGAAGTCAGAAACAATCATGGAACTTGTACTCTCTGTAAGGGCAATATAAGCAAATTTTTGAAAGTGTGTCATTAAGAGTTTTGGACAATATTCAAAATTGACTTTGACAATCTAAATAAGGCAGCTTCATATTTTAAAAGATTTCTAAATTGAGACCTATTTTTGTCTGCCTCCCTTTATTCATTAATTAAATGGTCTTGTATTTGATCTCAGGCCAGGTTAGCTTCTGTATCCATGTTCCACAAAATGATGCTGAAATTTTATTTCTTTATTAATTTTATTGCATAATGTGAGAACTCACAAGATTAAAACTTCTCTGCCTGAGACCTCAAGCAGCCACATTGCTGTGGGGTGAGAAGTTACCATGTGCTGGAAAATCCACAATAAATATCTATTTGAATGCTCTTAGCCTGTGGCAAATGCAGCATAATTTAAGTTAGCATGAAAGAAGGCTAAGCAAACTCAATTTATTTTACATTTGCCATGGGCTAAACGAATTCACAGTGGACAGTTGCTGCAGATCAGCCGCTGTATTTATGAAAGCAATTCTTTTGTCAGTAAGACTGGTGTGAAATCAGGGAACAATCAGGATAGAAATATGTAATTCTGCTATTGCAGAATACAAGTATCCAGGTAGTCTATGAAGTCATCATTCTCTCAGCGTGAAATACTAGAACAAATATATTTGATGGGAAGAAAAAGAGTTTTGGAGAAGAGTTGTTTTTTTTGTTGGTGGGTATTGTTAGGTTTTTAACTGGAGCCAGAATAGTTCTTACATTGCCAAGCCAACATAAGAAAAACAAAACCAAAACCAGAGACATCACTTTTGACATTTCAAGTAAAATTACAGATATATAAGTATAATGAATGGAACTGTATAAAATACGAAATTTTCCTTCCTGGAAATCAATGGAAATGTGCCAGTGATTTTACTGGGACCAAAGGTGTGTTCTGTTCTGTGTCTGTTTCTTGGCTTCTCTTAGTTTTGCTCAGCGCTGTACAGCCACTTAATTTAAACTTTCTTTTGAAGCTGTAGCCTCCTGAAGTGTAAAAATAGGCCTGTTGTCACCTTTCTTGCTGTCATATTAGTTAACCTTCTTAATGAACAGATTAGATAGACTATTCTACAGAAAAATTCTACAATGTGAGGCAATGTAATTCTGTCTGTAGGAGGCCATGAAGATGCTCAGAGGGCTGGAGCACCTCTCCTGTGAGGACAGGCTGAGAGAGTTGGGATTGTTCAGCCTGGAGAGAAGGCTCTGGAGAGACCTTATGGCATCTTCCAGTACCTAAAGGAGGCCTGCAAGAGAGCTGGAGAGGGACTTACTCCAAGGGCATGTAGTGATAGGACAAAGGGGAATGGCTTTAATCTGAGTGAGCAGATTTAGGTTAGTTATGAGGAAGAAATTAATTACTGTGAGGGTGGTGAGGCCCTGGCACAGGTTGCCCAGAGAAGCAGTGGAGGCCCCACCCCTGGAAGTGTTCAAGGCCAGGCTGGCTGGAGCTCTGAGCAACCTGGTCTAGTGCAAGGTGTCCCTGCCCGTGGTTGGGGGCTTGGAACTACAGGATCTTTAAGGTCCTTTTCAACCCAAACCATTCAGTGATTCTGTGATTCTATAATAAAAGAGACTTAAGCAAAAAACCCCTTTGGCTAAACAGTTTTTCTCCTCATGTTTTTCATCTCCTTTCTCTACTCTACTCGCCGTGAAACTTTCTCTATCATGCTTAAATGTGGATCAAATTTTCAAATTAACTGATAATGTTCATCTCTCACAGCAGGCACGTGCAACCCTTAGGTGTTATCTCCTCTATATACATATTGTATAAAGAGCATACTGTATACATATACTAGAAATTAAAGGAGGTTTTAAATACTGTGAACAAAGAGCCGATAAAGTTAGAGAGACAGATAGGTTAAGAATATAAGAGATGCTCCCCACCTACTGCAAAGCTGGTCAGCAAATTACTGCTGGACACCCCCCACACTTTTGTCTGTAAATTATGTTTGGATCAAAGGCATTTACACTTCAGCCAGCTCAGGGAGTGGACAAAACCAGTTCAACCACTTGCATTTAGGACTTGTATCTACAGCATACTTCTAATCTCTATGCCTTTCAGTTTCCTACTCTGTATAAAGACAGTATTACTTTCATTAAGAAACCCCAAAAAACAAAAAACCAAAAACCCCACAACTGAATATTTGCTATGAATGAGCAAAATGTTCAATGAAAAAAGATGTTCCTATCCAAGCATGAGAAGATAACTGCTAGGCTGCAAAGAAACAGTCATTTTTCTGTCTTTTTCTGCAGCTTTTTATCATTCAGCGTGTGACAGCTTCAGCAGGACGCAGACAGTCCCCTCAAACTGCAACATCCATAAATGAATGTTTGCAGTACTTTCCTGGATACAAAGATTATCCTCGAGCAAGGAGAAATGATGACTGAGACACCTCACCTCCCGATGTGAGTAAATAAGCTATTTGTCACTCGAAGCGAGGACTGGTTGGGAACATAATAGAACAGTAGGGCTGAGGGTTGGGAATGGAAGGAAATGCCTGGCTACAATTAAATTACAAGTCCACAGAGCACGTAAAAATTAAGTAAACCTGCCCATTTCAAATTTTCTGTTGGAAATCAGGGGGCTGTTTTCACCTGCTGCAGGTTGTATTTTGCAAATTCCTACTTGGCTAAATCTTTTAAAATAGTCTTTAAAGGACTCATGATGCAAGTTTAGAAATATGATTTGAAGTTAAGTTTGAGGACAGTCTAACTACTAGTTAATCATGATGACGTGGTGGCTGGAAAGTAGGAGAAGGTCTGAGCATTTGATGTGTTTTTCATCTATTTCTTCTGGTACAGTTTCGTAAAAGGCACTGGCAAACCCAAGAGACTGATGATACTCAAGCTTGATTTTGTCTGTTTTTTTGCCACAAACTTCTCCAACACGAGTCCTTCCCACAGACTACAGCTCTTCATAAACTGCTCTTGTATAGACCCTTTTCCTTGGGCCCCAGTCCTTCAGGAACACACTGTTCCAGCATAGGTCTCCCATTTTTCCTGCCAGAAAACTTGCTCCTGTGTGGGCTCCTTTCCGTGGGGGCCCCCTCAAGCTGCAGCTCCTTCAGTGCACATCCACCTGCTCTGGAGTGGGATCCTCCAAGGGCTGCTGTATGGATATCTGCTCCGCTGTGGTCCTCCACGGGCTGCAGGGAAATGCCTTCTCCATCCTGGTCTTCTCCCGGAGCCGCAGGGGAACCCCTGCTCTGGCACCTGGATCACCTCCTCCTCTGTGTCTGGCACGGGTCAGCTCCGGCCACTTCTCAGAGAGTGCCCAGCAGCCCCCACCAGATCCTGGGCACATTCACCCAGTACTCTGCAGTCCAGTGATGCCCTGCCTTCACAGTTCATCTGATTGAAAACCATGGGAATACTTCTGAAATATGTTTGGGTCTTCATTTCCAAATATATTAATACTGGAGATGATATAAATTCCTCTCTTTAGAGTAGCAGAGAAGAGCACTTTGCTGCAAGATAAATACAGCTTATCCTAAGGCACATAAAAGCAATTAAATGTCCCCCAAATTAAATGAATATTTCTCTTGGATAAAAGTATAAAAATATTCTAGGGACAAATCTAGAAAACTCTTCAGATTTTTCATCCTCCCTCACCTCAGTGCACAGACCTGCTGTCTACCTTTGGTGATCATCAAATATTTATTGCATCTGATAGTGATTCTCTAAAAAGTAGATGATCATCTTTTTGGGATATGTGCCAGACTAGCAATATCCCAAAAACTTTAGTCCATAAGCCTTATGAAGTGTTGCTGGCACTGGTAGCTGAGGCACTTAATTTAATGAGATGGGCTTGCCATTGCTGAAACTGCTAAATGTGTTTTCAACAGAGCCAAGGAAAAATCTAATTCATTAGACCTCTGACGGTGTTCAACTATTGTTATTGTGCTGCAACATTTTGAATATAAATACAAAAGGCCCACAGAAAGCAGTATTTCACTGTTTGAATTTGCACATATTGCTGAAGGCCATTTCAGTTCTCCTGCTGATGTGTTGCATTGCCTTCCTGGCTGCCACAACATAGCATATGATTATATACCTGATGCCTCTAAAACTATGACAGAATACACAGTTGTTACAGCGTAACTATTGTCCTCTGTAATGACAAATGACAGCACACTTTTGCAGTATGATGGCTTGTCTCTGCTAATCCAGAGACTAACTCAGTTATAAGAAGAAGAAAAGCAAAAAACAGTAGTGCCATCATTAATAATTGAGTCTGAAAAAGGCAGAAAATCAGATTAGAGCCCTCACAAAAAAGTCATCAGTCCCTAGAACATTTTGCCTTTATTTCTTTTATAAGAAAAAAAACAGATGTGAAGGAAAATTATGACAAAGACAATGAGGAATTAAAATCTGAACATTTTTGCTATTGAATATTAGCCTATAACACTTCTGGGTTAAGATATGGTATTTCTTCACACAGTATAGTATTTCTCAAATAATGAGAAGTGAAAATATGTATCTAGATTAAATTTCAGTAAAAAATGACATTTCTTACAGAATCCCATACCATCCAAGTCATAATTGATCATACCACCCCCAACTTTACAGTAGTGAACTCTACCAGAATAGAGGATAAATTGTGTGAACTTTACCTGCAGCTTTCTTAATTTATGTCACATTCCAACTGGTTACTCAATTGCATTTTATCTTTAGAAAACCAAAGGCCAGAAGTTCAACATCTTGTGTAAGGGGATGCAAGAAGTGTGCAGCCAGATTTCAGTAAAATCCAATCCCAGGCCTCCTCCTTCTTAAGTGTTGGCAAAACTCCCATTTCTGCCCCTCTAACCTCTCTGATCTTGATTCTTTTCCTCCCTTGCACAAATGGTCCTTATCATACCAGACACTTTGCAGCTCCCTGGAAGGAGGTATCTCGGGAGAGAGATGCTTCGCAGAAGTTGCCACAAAACTCCGGATTACTGTACAGCAGCAAAATGTTGTAGTTATTAAAGCTCATTTCATTATTAACTGTGCGGAGGAATTGGTTGTTTCTTCTTTAAAATCTTCATAAATGACTCATTTTCAAAACTGCATCTCTGCAAACACTACAAACTTTGTATCTATAGGCTAAATTCTCACTTCTGTATCAGACTATATGCAGGCTATGTATACTGTACAAAGTATACCATGCTTTATTTCTTGTGCAGTTAAATGATTTAGAATAAAAATACAGAAAAAAATCAAAACTAATAAATAATTTCCGTGTTTCTGAGATCTTGTTACTGACACCAAACTTAATTCCTCTAGGCTTGGAGATCTCTCTCTTTGTTTTAACAGAGGCTATGGCACTGACTATAAATGCCAGAAGTTGAACTGCATAATGTCTTTATGTTCCAGTGTGAATGGCTTTGTTAAAGAGTCCTATCATTAAAAGCCTCATGATTTTTCCAGTGTATTATTTGCACAGGGACCTCAAAACAAACCCCCCACAGGAGAGGCACTGTTCTTGAAGTGTTCCTGCCATGTGTCTTCACTTACTGCTTAGCTGCTTAAAAGCCAGTCCTACCTGGAAAGAACATTCTTTTCCCATTGCCACTGGAATCAGAGACCTCAAATCTCTGAGAATTCTCTCATGACATCACTAGTGAGTAACTCTACAGAAGACATTTTGTGTCAAGTTATATGCTTTTTCTTCCATTTTTAACATTTGCATTTTATGGTCTGTGATGTCACCTTGAAAACTTAAAAGCTCCCTGATAGTTTTACTTTTCAAGCCTCTCAGTCCAAATATATTTACATGCATATCCAAAAATTTTACACTCAGAACACTACACAGAAAGACTTTCAGATCTGGTTTGATGGTGAAAATCCTGATGCTCCCACAATATTGAAATGATAACTTTCTCAGTAATATACTATGGTGGTTTGTAGCTATTAAATATCTTCCTTGGAATGAACCTTTGAGATCCATACTCCCTCTCAATCACTGAATTAAAATATCATTGAGTTTCACTGTAATTTTTGAGATACACTAAAATGTTCTGCAGCAATTATGAGGGGCCAGAGTTGAACAAACCTACGGAATTTTAATGAGTTTGCAGTGGTAATTATTTTTAATTGCCTTCCATCTCATTAGAGTAGCAGGTGGCAGCTATGTAACCTCACCATGGATGCTGATTGTCTACATGGCCACGTATTTCTCTGCAGACACTAATGAACAGACATGTCCACAGCCTCTGTAGTGGTCTGCTAACAGCAATTTGCCTGCTCCTTTGAACAAGAGGAGTCTGACTGACCTCAGTCACACTAAAATTAGTTGCAAGGATATCACTGCTTCATACAGCTTCCAGTGCACCTTTTTTAACAACAACCAAAAATAACATACACGTGTGCAAATATATTAAGTTCTGTTTCTACTCTGAACTGTTTAAAGACTTTTACTTACCACTTTAGAAACAGAGAGAATCCTACCAGTTCCCTGTTCACACAGCAATATAGCAAAATAAAAGGAATGTTCCTCTACACTTCCCTCCCTTCTACAAGAGTTTTTTATTAAAATTATTAATTATTAATGATGAGTTTAAAAAAGAGTCAATTTCTCATGTGATCAGAAGAGAGAATTTCAAATAGTCAGAAAAAAGCAATAACTACTGAGGTTTGCCCTATGTGTCTGTTGATTGCTAGAGGAATTCATATGTTGTTATTTACTGAGGAAAAAAACCCAAACCCAAAAGAAACCAAAACCAAACAACCTAGCTTTGGTTTAAGAAAGAAACATAACATTGTGAATTTAATTCCATAGTTATACAAAAAGCTTCATCTTTGTAGGATCAGTACTTTTTAATATATGCAGATTAGAGACTTGCTTATAAAAGCATACATTACAGGACAAAAAAATATAATCTATAAAGTAACCTCTTCTTTTTACTTCTGTAATAAAATGATTGTTCCATCTTGTTATTAAGGCTGTTGAAGAGTTCTGGCGTTCCAGATGCCTGAAATCAAAATGATTCCTACTTAAATTATACATCATCAATGACAAAGTTCTAGCTGCTATCTGATAACTTTGCAATATCTAACAACCTGTGATGAAATAGATGCAAAGTTTAGACGTCTTCTCTGCTGTTTTTTAATAGAAAGAAGCTCTAGGAGATAAAACCTGTAATGAAGTATCATTAGGTTCTCTTCTCTCTGTCCAGATAGATGGTGACTTCTTTATACTTTCTCTTTTTAAAGAAATAAATTCTACAGAATAATTGATCGATTTCTTTCATGTGTCTTTTTTTCTTATCTGCATATTTTACCTTCTTCTCAGGTATTTATTTCAGACCCTTCCACTACAGAGTTAGAAAATGTATGCATTTTACTTGTTTCATATTGATAATATACATATATCTGGTGTTGGTTTCCTGCTCCTAATTGAGCCTTAAAGCCACTGTTTCTTTTAATTAAAATACTTTCTTCCCCTGGCACAAGGCAGCAAATAGCCCAAAGCATTGTCATCTCACAAAATGTATCTTAGATATCATTTAGAAAATATGGATTTTATCACGACCTGGAGCATTTTGTCAGGCTCTAAACTGGTTATCTTAAACTATATTCTTTAGCCAAAATTTCCTCCTGCTTTCGAGTTCCTGCACTATGACATGACAAAATAACCAATGGTCTTAATAAACCTACAAATTGTGCTTCTGGAAATCAAGATGATGCAAACTCGGTGTGTTGTTACTGCTTGAAAATCTTGGATTAGAAAATGTTTTTGCTTTTTTCATATTGAAATGGTACTATTTTTACTTAAAAAACCTTTTAATTTCTGTATATGCTGGAGTTTTTTTCGCAATAGTCCTATCAGAAAACTAATCATGATAAACTTTCTTGGTGCTTGACAATGCTACATGAGAGAGAACAGTTACATACGTTCCTTTTTATCCAAAAGGCTAAATTAAGTACTGCAGATTAGATTAGTGTTCACAGTAACAATTTTCCCATTCATTTCTGTGGAGTTGGGGTAATTAAGAGAAAAGAAGAGCAATAGGTGTCTGAACTGTTGGAGCCAAAGACAAATGATGCAAGAAAGAGTCAGAAATGGATATTACCTACAAATGAATTCAATATCATGTCCTCTGTCCCTCATGTAATTTGCAAACATGTATTTTTTCAATCCTTTGCAAATGTGTATTTTTTCTGTTATTACCTTACAGTTGTGTCAGGACTTTGTGTATCAGCACAGCTTGAACTCGTCAGTAGCTAAGCTTGTTATGGATAATCTTATTTATTCTACCACCTCTCTGCAAGATAATCACATTATGATTCTCTCAAGGGCTTATCACCTTGAATCCACCCAGGACCTGCAACATGCACGCAGAGGGAGAAAGAGATGCACAGATGAAAAACTCAGCTAAATGTCTTTCTCTGCGCTTAGAATGATTACATCCAGACTGAAAATTATTACTGCTACTATTAAGTCTTTCTGAAGAACAGAATTAATTGGCAGAAAAATTAAATATAAATGTTATGGATGAACACTTTTGATAAAGAATGAACATTTTCATTTTCTATTAAAAGTACAGACAGTCTACTATATTAAAAAAAACCTCTTATCTTTTATGAGTTAACAATAATCCCAAAGACTACAGATATGAATTCTGTAAGAAGACCAAGATAATATTTGCCATTCAATAAGCACAGTATAAAAGAGATACTTTCCTCCAACCTTTTAATAAGCATATGAAAAAATGCAATGCATTTGTTGAGTAACTGAAAACTGGACATTGAAAGGAACTTAATGCAGTCCTGCTAGACATTTTGCTCAATGCCCAGACTGAAGAGACAGAATTACCTATTATATTTCATCACTTGGAGTTCTAATCTAGATTGGATCAAATGCTATTATATATTGTGCTTAAATTGATCTTCCACTGGCAAAGAGATGTATTAATGTGTTCATTTTTATAGAATACAATACAATGCACAGAAATATAAGGATAATTGTTTTGAATGTTTTGATTGCTTTGAATGCTTCTTTTTTTGAAAGCATGCCAAATAAAGGGATCAGAGCCTGTCCTTTAATATGCTTGGAAAACACTTCACGGACCAAGTCGAGATTAATTTTCATCCAGGGAATTCATATTATCCATTAGAACTTCCCTTTGAAGACGGACTTTGACCCTTTCAGTTGTTTGATCCTATTTGATCCAATATGATGACTAAATCGGTAAAATTAAGCAACAACTCTACGTCTTCATTGTGTTCTCAGACTAATTTTCCTCTCACTTGTGTCTATTAAGACTCTCTTAAATACATCAATCTCGCTTCACACAGTTCACTATGTCCCCATTTTCATATGTTGCCAGTCGGCAGAAGTTCTTTGAAATATGGAACCAAGCTCTGTCTCCAGAAGCACTCGTGTATTAGTAGACATTTGGTGTCCCTGTGGGCAGAATACAACCCTAAATGTCAGAAGCTTTTTATTCAGCTGTAGTCTTGTGTGACTCACGTGGGTATTAGTTTGTATTAATAAACATCAGATACTTCATCCCCATCTATATAACTGCTTCTTACATAAGCACAAATGTTAGCACACCCTGTGCAGTGTGGGAGGTGATTAAGTGTGAAGTGCTATTTTGAACTTCAAGTGGATCCTTCTGAATAAAGTACAACATGCTGTGCAAAGTGAAAAGATTCAAGTGTTGATTTGGTCTTCCTTCCTTTTCTCCACAGAGAAGAATTTTCAGTGCTGGGAAATTAAGACACTGACAAGTCTTAAACCAGAAACAAAATTATGCTACAGAATTTTTCAAAAGATATTTTGTAATTTAGATGTAACTCTTTTAAATGTTTGTTTAGATAGTATTCTTTTGTGACATATGTCTGCTGTGATAGATGGCAGAAAAAATGTATAGTAATGAAATGAGATTGTTGTGATTTACTTTTTTCTAAACATTTTCCAGACATAGAAAAATATACCTAAAAAATCACCAAAAATTCACCAAAAATATCATTTCTTAAGGAAGATAAAGACACTTATTCACTTAAGCTAACATGAATTGTACCAGAAGAAATGCATGTAAGACTTAAGGAGTCAAAATGAGTCAAAGTTCTGAGATTCCAATACAGCTTTACTTCATCCTCCTCATGCTCAAACATTGTTAGACTTTATTTTCATATTTATAGTTCCTCATTGTATTTTCCACATAACCCACCCATCGTTTACAATTTGGAAGGGTTTTAACCACTGGCAAAGAGGATGGTCTAGGTACCAGGTCCTATTCATGAGGCAATTTAATATGTCTCTCCTGAAATTCTGACAACAGAATTATAGAATGTTTAGTTCTCCAAATAACCTATCTGGATCAGAAAGCAAAGTAGGACAAATGATGGCTTATCGGACAGCCAAGGATGAAGCAAATTAGCCTGTATTTGCTTTTTTTAATTAGTTTGAGGTTGCTTTTAACCTCCTGTTAAATACCTGGGGTAGTAGTGAATGATGATAAAAGGAAAAATGCTAGAGACTGGGGGGAAAACAGGAAGTGGAAGCCAGGAAAAGTAGAATCATTTAGGTTGGAAAAGACCTCTGAGATCTTCAAGTCCAGCTATTAACCCAGCACCACCGTGTTCACCATGTGAGAGCTAGTGGTTATGAGGAAATTGATAAAGAATATTTTGAGCTTTGTTCTTATATTTTACCTGTAATTCAATCATTGATAGAGGCTTTATCTGGGTCATTCACAGACTGTGCCATGGGCCCAGAGGTAACTGCTCAGAACGTGGTCCTGCTCAGCATGCTCAGTCCCACAGGACTGGCAACAGACCTGAACTGGCTGCCTCAAGCGTGGTACGGAGCAGCATTCCTTAACTGAAGCTTTCTAATTAATTTTTAATGGTCCCTATGCATCTCACCTTACCTAAATTATCAAGGGCTTTTCTATTTGGTGTACCTCTGCTCCTTGTTAGTCCAAGAAGAGGAGGGCTGCCCCATTATCAAACATTTATATTTACAATCGGACGCTCAACAGCTTATTCAAGAGAAATGTCATTGACCCCTCTGCCCCTCCTGTGTGTACAGAAATCAGTAAGCCCACATCCAGCTTACTGAGCTTTTAAAATGAGGCTGGTGACTTTCAGATAGTACACCCTGTGAGAAGGGAAAGAAACTTAGCATCTTTGAGAAGACACATCTTGGCTTTTCAACACAGAAGAGAGATTTCCTTCATAGACTACATTACTGAGAAAGAAAACTGATTATAAAAAGGGCTAATCTCCTTCTACTGGTGGCAGTATCTCACCCATTTTCCTTGATGAACTAGAAATTCTCGGATGACTTCTAGGATTTTTAAGGAATCTTTTATTTTCTCTGCAGTGTAGTCACCTTTTTAAATTTTTTGAAAGCTCTTTTCTCCAGATTTCAAAATTTTGCTTAGAAATAAGAATGCCAGCTATAATTCTAGCAAATATGTTATTCATCAAATCATCAGTAAGGCTCAAAACTAAACTCAAATGGTTGTTTTCACTTGGATCTATCTGCTCACTGATTTAAACAGACCAGTTTAAAAATCCAGAGGTGTTTCAGACCCTTGGTTCTTCATCAGTATTTAAGAATGTTGCTTCCTGTTGCTAATCTGTATATCCTATAGCTTCTTTTAATTACTGATCTGCTGCCTCTGCAGCAAATGCAAAAGTTAATAAAATATTGCAGACAGATTTGCCTTGTAGCAAAGTCTGGACTGTTTATTTTGAAACTAACATTCTCACAAACTCAAATCTTTTATTTCTTGGTCATTTCTTTTTTTTTTTTTTTTTGATACTGAAATCTTTATTAACACAAATCTCAAATATTGCCACTAAGTATACTTTGCTTACAGGCTGATACACATTTCTGAAGAGAATACAGAAAGATCAATGATTAAAAATAAAATTGTCTATTGTAACTTACAATACTCAAGCTAAAAAGAAATTTATAAAATAAAAAGGGTAACTTTTACAGAGATTTTAGCGTATGGCCTTCTATTATTTCAGGTCTTTTATTCGAACATACACTTTTGTATTACAAAGGCCAGAACTTCTGCCAGTGTGAATAACAATAATTCCCATAATTTAGGCATATGGTTTATTGGAACTAAGAGTCTGTGCTTATAAATTAAAAAGATTCTTTAATGAAATTCAAAAGAATTGTTTTTTTTCTTGGGTTTTTCTGGTTTTTTGTTTTTTGTTTGTTTGTTTTGTGGGGGTTTTTTGTTTGCTTGTTTTTTGTGGGTTGTTTGTGTATTTTTTTTTTTTTGGGTACACATGTGGCTGAAACATCTCTGCAAATATACATACACATCAGTGTTTACAGGGAATTTCAGGGAAGATCAGTGGAAGAAATATCACTGTGTTAAGCTCTGATTTCTGAAAGTCTCCATGAAGCAGCTCTCTGACAACCCCAGGGAACAACTGCAGTTGCTGCACTATAATACACTCAAGCAAAATCAGTTAGAAGCTTCAAATATTTCTGTTCCCTCCTACAGAAAGGAGAGCCTCCTGGCCCCTTCACGCAAACATTGTCACATAGAAACAAGCAATAGGGGTCACAGTTTAGTCTAGAAGCTGTGAATTTCTAATGGATTCTGTCTAATAGAGACAAAATTCTCCTTTGCTTCCCTCTTCCCTTCAGACACCTTTGCATATCATCTCTAACGCTTGTCTCATCCAACCTTGTAAGGTTACATATCCAGGTTCCAATGTGATCAATCATCCCACATACTCTTGTAAATTCTGTGTATATTCAGAATACCCACTACATAAATAAAACAAATGAAATTCCCAGCCTGTTGTTAAGGTGAACCTTCCTCTGGAGCTGCCTGTATGTACTGGTGGAGTCTCTGTGACTCTTAGATTCTCTTAAGGAAGAAATTCACCCTTTGCACCTTTATACAGCATTTAATACCCTATCAGCGCTTTCTATATAATTAATAGCAACATCAACTATTAAATAGCTTGATTGAATTTAGTATGCTAAATAGATGGAAAGAAAGCTTTAATTGGTCACACTGGGCGGACGATGGGCGAGCGAGGTTTCTACTTTGCATGTTTCCACTTTGTAAAGACTGACAACACTTCTTGTCTTCAGAGCTGAAAGTACTTAGGGAATAAGCGCATTTAAGGCTGATATAGTAAATTCATTATTAAACAAAACAATAGAAAGCATTCCTGATCTAGCATACAGATGAAATATATATATTTCATATATTTAGTCTTAACTGCACCACTCATTCTCACCAATGAAAATTTTGCTGGGTAAACAATCACACTATTTCTATGTGCCTGTATGCAAGTTGCTCAGAGCATTATTTACAAATACTGAATGGTTTGAATAAAAAAGGCAAATCAAACCCTACCAAAAAAAAAAAAAAAAATCCAGCACAAGAGACCAAGTTTTAAAATATCCCTTAAAATTCCACCCAGGAGAAGGCTGAAAATTTACCTAGTGTCAAGGTTTTCCTGCACATGTCTACATGTGTCAAAGCTAACCAGAATGAAATATAAGAATGAAACATCTCTCAAGAGCAGTGTGGCCTTGAAATCCCGGGACAGATGCAGAACAAAACAGAGTAATTCTGGCTGTCATCCTTGCTGCTCTGGGAAAATATTCCAGAGTCTCCTCTCTTGTTCCACTGCTCACTGTTATCATGGAGGTAAACAAAAATAACTCCATGAAGACAACAAACTCAGAGAAACTTGAATTCGCATCCAAAACAAAAGGCCAAAACTAATAAACAATGGGTTAGCCATGACAATGTTCCAAGGACATTTTGCGGGATATAGGTTCAGTGTTGTAAGTCAGGGACGTTATTCAGTTTGCTTCACCCAAAAGATTGAAGGATCACCCCAGGGTGTCCAGCACAAAAATAGTCACTCACTTGAGCATGGGGAATGGGAGGGTGGGGCGCACTCAGTTGCAGGAAGTGTCCTTGGGGAGAATCTCAATCCCAAGGGAGAGCTTCCAATCACAGAGTCACTGCTTTGAGGAAAACCACTTCAGGGTGTTTCTGCCAGGGGCATTGTGGTGTGCATGCCACAGCCAAGGTGAGCAATAAGGATGTGAAAGGCTGATGGGCACCACGACTCTACAAGCTCCACCGTGGCCTGAAGGAAATAGTGCATGAATAAGCTATTTAAAACTAATAATCAAATATTATTTATATTGCTTTACAAATATTGCAGTAAATGAAAGATCAGAATGTGCCAAAACTTGGTAATAGTCTCAAAACTAGATCCCTTACAGTCAAAAATTGTGGAAGTGTTTAGTATGTACTAAAGGGTTTCCCACCATGGATTCTATCTCTTTTTCTGCTTTGATTCATTGGTAGTTTACTGTATCTGTGCTTTTCATTCCATATATTTTAGCTCTCTGTGAATCTGCTGCTCAGGTCTACTGGATGACTGGGCTAACAAAGACTACAGGTATCAGTGTGTGAATTCTTAGCCTAGTTTCTAAAGGCATATTACAAGACAAAATTTTAAATATTGTCTGTTTTGCAGTATCTTTGTTAGAGACTTTTTTATACTATAGACACTCATATAAAAATGCATTAAAATTTTTAATCTTTCATGAAACTTTTTTTTTAGATAACTTCATGTTACAATATAATTAAATTCATCTTTGCAGAAGATAAACTGTATATAAACTGCTGCTTCTATGATTCTGTGAACTGGGACATAATCCATGTTGCTTATTAGGCTATTTATTGAAGGCTGAGCATTTATTTTGTGAATCTGCAGTTATTTCTTTATATGATTAGAGAGAGAAAACTTGAAGATTGAAAAGGATCTGCAAACAAACAGGCAAACAAACTAATAACAAATTGCAACTTAGGCTAAGCCTAAACTGTTTGAAAGCTTTCAGTGCCTTTTTATCAATAAACTCCACTGTCACAACCGCCTACCCAAAGAATTCAATCCATTACTAGAGTATAAAAATATACCAACCAAAATTTTCTTGCTGTTTATGACAGTGGTTCACAGATTGAAGCAGTAACAATGAAAACTAAACCTGAAGTGGTTACTTGCACAGCCTCCTAGGATAGATCTTTAACTAATATAAGCCAACATAAAACTACTGACCAAAACAGGAATAGGCTGCTGGAGATCAGCCTCTGAGCTCAACAGATTAAGGATTTTCTTTCTATATCTGTGATTTCTTGGTACTGCTTACAAGCAACCTTCACACTGGTGAGGAAAAGTCTGTAACTTGCAGTTTATCGTTATTTCTGCCAGGACGGGAATTTTCTAAAAGTCTTTTGTACAGAGCCCTAACAGCAGAACCCCATGCATCAGTCAGCTTGCCTCATTCATAGAGGTAGTGCATTTACTATATTAAGATAACCTTTTAAGGAATGACCTAATTAAAAAAATTGAATGAAGGCAAAACAAATCACTGGCACTTTAATCTAATTGTAACAGAAAACGCTGTGTTAACTGCTGATCCTCAGAGAAATCCAAAACCAGCAAGAGGAAAATATAACCACTCAATAAAAGTCTTGGCAACTTCCCACTGAGACCTGAAACACAATATGTACACATCAAACACTCACCAACTTATTGGATCATTAGGTAAAAGCCAGAGCCAGTTGAATAGACTGCTGCTCTCTTTAAAGCTGAAATAATTCCTGGTACAATAAATAAAGCAGGCACAAACAACTCCACATAATAGGAATCATTAGGAACAACAAATATTAGAAAGGAATGTGCTAAACTGTCTCGCTTTGAAAAGTTTCACTGTGAAGTTAACTTTTCTTTGCCATAATGTTCAAGAAATAATACCAGTCCAAACAATGTTACTTTCCTTCTTCCATAACCACAGAAACCAGAATGTCAAGGACATGAAATTCAAATGTTTCTCAGTGGAACTGGAAGAATGCAAATGGAAAGGAAAATGGCATCTGAAAATGTTATTGCAAATAGCTCCCATTGCATAAACGTAGAAATAATGGCAGTATTTTTTTTTTTAACTTTCTGTTCTTTGAAAAATATTTTTTTTATCCCTTCCCTTAAACTACTACCAACTATCTATCTATCTTCCAGAAATCCTTCTGATTTTGCTCCATCCATACCTTCCAGGGACCCTTGTTCTTACTTCCCTTCCCCTTTATAACAATTTAGTACATCTCACAATTCTGTGTCTGCCTCTTTTAGTGACTCCTCTCTTCCCGCTTCACCATCAAATCTCCTTCCCTGACTAATCCCTCAGCTCTGTTTCGTGACCCTCCTCTCATGCCTCATCTCTCAAGTCTCCTTTCCCTTCTCTTCCACCTCCACCCTTCCTTTTCTCCTTGCTGTTTATGACTGGGAGGTGAAGATAACCTCTGCACTGACCTAATGAAAACAATGCCTGAAGATCCTCTCCAAGAAGATAGGCATATTCCAACAAACCAAATACTATCTCAGTGGAGAGAAAAGTGCCCTTTTCCATGGCATTCGCTTTTTTTTTTTTTCCTTTAAACTCTTTTAATGTTCCTGCTGGATATTTGCAAAAAAAAAAAAAAAAAACCCCACATGTTTGGAAAATTATAAGAACTAAATTAACCAGCTATTAGTGACTGAGAGTGAGTGAGGAGGTGTGAATTCCCCTGACTTCTACAATGCACTGTCTAGGTCAGCTGCTATCAACAGCTGTAGATCTGTTGACAGCCTAGGAGGATTTATGCCATTTAGAGAACTACTCCAGTATTTGGAATGCAAGAAAAATTGTGAGTCCACCTGAGTCCTGTGTGGAGCCAAAGTCAAACAATTTATTTTCAAGCATTTGTTCATGAAGAACTAGGAAAATAGACTTTGTAGCAGCAATCAATTACATTTAATATATTTTTTCTTGCTATGCAACAACAGAATGTGGTAAAGTTACATAGCTCTCATTTAACTTGTTTTTAATATGTACTTGAGACGTTTCTTTCACAAAAAAAGACACAATGAAAATACAATCTTGCATATATTTACTTTCCTTTGATAACAAAACCTATTTGCTGTTCAACCCTCTCACACTGTTAAACTCCTTGAAAGCCATAAGGCATAAGTGGCACACAAGCTATAACATTCCAGCATTTGTAATTAATTAGATTTGCAGGACCTGGACACAGAAAGAAAAAAGAAACGTGGAATATTGTCATTAACTATTAACTGGACTCTCTTTATGTACAAGTGTGAGTATAGTTCTTTTCTGCCTTATGTTTTGTCTTTTGCATGAAGCTCTATTCAACAAAAACTCTTTCACTTGCAAATGATGACAAACAGTTTTCTTGCACTCAGTATTGAAGAAAATGTGTTCATCTTCTCATCCAGAATGAAAGTGTTGATGGGACATGAGGGAAAATAATAGATTACTTGGACAAAATATTTTTTTGTGGGATAATTTTCTTGATCTAAGTTACAGTGGTTGTGTTCATGTGCTCCAGAGGAGGTGAGTTTCAGAGATAAGGAAAAGAGATCTGAGCAAGGTTTCTTCCTGTATCTTTGAACCCTGTAATATGCACAGCTCAAACTCAGAGACAACAATGAAATTTGAATGGGAAATACTCTTTTTTTTCTTAATTGTTGTTCAGTTCAAGAAATCAGAGAGTACCCTCTTGAAATAACTTAGGAAATATTGGCTTCATGTCTTTATCCAGAATATATTACAAAAAAAAAAAAAAGATATTTTAAAAAGTTAAGTACACATGGAGACAAGATTTTAAGAAAATACATTATGTTTCAAAAATCTGTTTTCTCACAAAAAAAAAGAAAACCAAAACAAAACAAAAGAGAAAATAAACAAAAAAAGCCCCAAACAACCAAAAAACAACCCCAAAAAACCCAACCATGCCACTCAAAATCAACAGTCCCCTACATTTCAAAAGCTAAGCAGGGGTGGAAACATCCAAGCTTTAAGGTACCTTTTCTTAATAGGCAATATGTAGTTTTCTGTTCCATTTCTGCCTGTTTTCACCTGCTTCTAGGGCAGTACTGCCTTTGTAGCACACTCAATTACACTCTGTAGGCATTCTCTGGGTGTTCCAGCTCAAATTCTAGTGGCTTTTGTTAAAAATGTGTTGTAGGGTATCAGTGTCCTAGCACCTCCTGTAGGTGTTCAGGGGTGGCAGAGCTACATACAGAAAATTTCTCTGGAATGCTCTGGTTATGGGTCTCCAGCAAGGAGATCAATAGACACGAACAGCAGCCTCCTTGCCTTGGGGAAAAGAAAAAAATTAACGTAAGCAGAATCAATGGCAATGAAATATGGATGGACAGGAATAAGATCAGAATATTTATGAAAGCTCACAGCCAAATGAATTTTATTTCTCACACCATACAACATCATTCCCATTTTTATTGTGCAAAATTATGGTTTTGATAAAATTTTCTCCTCCCTACCCAACAATCCAAAGAAAATCTATCTTCCTTATTGAACATTGGCATGTCAAAATCCTTATAAATTTATGGGTTATAAAACATGGATGTAAATTTGTAGTTCAGAAACATCTCACATTCCCAGAACACTTTCTAGTTCTCCAGCTGCAATATAAAGTCAGACCGATCTCTCTAAATCAAAATTGCATTTTTCTGACACTTCATCTCTTTGTCATGTTTTCTGCTCACAATATCTGTGCTACAAAACTCCCTTTCTCTATCTGTTTATAGCATCATAGGACACACATCAATTTTACGGTAACAAGACTAATATATATGAAAAAAATCTTATAAATCACATTTGTGGAAAGGAAAACTCTGTTAAACATCACAGTCATTTAAAGAAAACCAATTTATTTTGCAATTTTTTCAGCTGATGTGTAATATTTTGAAATCAGGCTCTGTCGGACATATTTATTGTGATGTTGTATATGATGTGCAATGCACATAAAGCTGTGATAGGGTGTATTTTTCCCTAGGAAGAGAAACAGCGTGGCTATTCTCAAGTGCTGAAATACCTCTAACTATTCTTTTCTTCTCTCTCATTACAAATTTTCTTACATGTTCAGCAACTCATTTGTGCCCTCTGACAACAGGCAAAGCGTGAGTGTCTTGTAATTCAGACAACTACTTTCCTTCTCCAGTGAATTTGCATCCCAACAACCTTCCTATCTCAGCATAACACCGTGAGCGAATGGGTCGCTCCAAACACACTCTGATCTCTTCCTGCTTTCTGCTATACAAAAAATGTCAGTTATCTCCAGTGATCACTAGTGAATTTTAATGATCCAAAGGCAATAGTTTCAAACAATTCTTTTGAGAACTGTTTATTCCGAAAAATTTTCACCCCTCAGGAATGTTTGCTTTTGCCATTATCATAAGCAAACACATAAAATGGATTGTGGGGAAAAAAAAAAAAAGGCTGGGGGTAAAATTAAAGAAACATGGAAAGTTATAGACATATTTATAACAGTACAGAAATTGTAGTGGGAAATGTGGTTTCTACTTCCTGGATGGAAAGTGTTCAGCACGCCCAACTTCCCCCGCACAACACATGCTAAGGGGGATGAAGCAGAGGGGTGGAGCAGAGTGGAGACACTGTTGAAATCCCTGCAGAGGAGAGAACTCAGTGCTACCTTTAGCTGACAAGCCACAGAGCAGCTGTGAACCAAGGGAGATAAAAGAAGACCAGGAACGGTGGCAAAATCACTCTCCTGAGATGTAATACTGACGCACATCTCCACCCCAAGGTTACCTGCCTCCAAGGTACAACCACAGCTCACTGAGCATTATGTCTGATTAGAGTCACTCAAGCTCCACCTAAACATAAAGAAACAGTATAAAAATTAGTTAAGAATGGGGAGAAGTCAGAGTAGACACCATCATAACTTCTGGGATCAAGCTGAATTTGTCTTCTCCCTAATAATAGGGTTGCCTATTATTACCTGGAGTGAGCTTTTCTTAGGGATTAGAGCTGGTCTGTGTATTGTTTCGAATACATTTTTGCAACCGGGTAACTATCAACAGCAACCTTCAAACCTCAACCCCTCACAATGTTATTGATAAAGACTGCTATGGCATGAGCTGTTAATGAGAGTCCTTCAAGGGAGTTAGCACTTGTTGGCAGTGGGGAATATACACAAAGAAAAGTACAGAGAGAGAAGGGGATGGCTCTTATGCTCTGTGTGGCCCTGAATAAGTCAGTCAAACTGCCCTCTTGTTCAGTGGGCTGCTCAATGAAGGGTCCCCAAAAGGGGATGCTGACAGACAAGTTGGGCACAAGGGGCTTGGCTTTCCTGGGGTGCTGAAGACTGATCAAACATAAAAGGTTTGGGGAAATCTCCCTTTTCACGTGACATGGATCAAAATGTGCACTGTATCTCCTTTTCTTGTACGCTTAACTAAGTCCACAGAGATGACTGTGAGGTGGATTTAGCATATAAAACAATCCATCCTTATTTTCAGAATATTTCAATTAGCTAAACTGTTTCATGTACCCTGGCGGTAGTTCCATCTGGATAATGATTCCACAGAACTAAGTTTATTTTTAGAGAAGTCCCTGGATTAATAAGAATGGGGAATAAAATCAACCCTTGACTTTCAGCAGCCCGTCCCAGATGAGAAAAGACAATTCTGTCCCTTTACATTTCAACAAAACCCGATAGACTTGCATCTTGAAACACTTCATGATTCTTTTCAGAAGAAGAAATATGTTTGATTCCTTATGCAGTTTGACACTCAGTCTTTCATCCCTTATTCCCCAAGGCTTCCCTCAGAAAGATTAAGACAATATTTTTCCATTGCAGTAATGACCAGCATAGTATTAGACAAAATTCTCAGCAACAATTAAAGGAATATCAGGCTGGGGCTTGGGGTCTAGTAAATTCACCTGTTTCATTTCATTGTACCTAAGGTACCTCCTGTTTCTACTCCTGCTTTAACAGCACTGCTTTGCATGAATCACAGGATTTTTAGGGTTGAGAGGAGCCTCTGGAGACCATCTGGTCCAACCCCTCTGCCAAGGCAGAGTCACCCAGAGCGGGTGACACAGGAATGTGTCCAGGTGGGTTTGAATGTCCCCAGAGAGGGAGAATCCATGACCTCTCTGGGCAGCTGTTCCAGTGCTCTGCCACCCTCAATGCAAAGAAGTTCTTCCTCTTGTTGAGGTGGAACTTCCTGTGTTTTATTTTATGCCATTGCCCCTCATCCTGTCACTGGGCACCACTGAAAGGAGTCTGGCACCAGTCTCTTGACAACCACCTTTGAAACATTTATGTGCATTGATGAGATCCCCTCTCAGGCTTCTCTTCTCTAGATTAAACAAAAAAAAAAATATAATAAAAGTATATATGCTTTTTTAATCCCCGTTATTGCACCTCTGGAAATCTTAGGCTGACGTCAGTCAGTAAAATGTGCAATTAAATTCTGTTATTAAGTCATTTCAGAAGGTGAGGATCTGGCTTTCTGAAGTGAGGCTGCTGCTGGCCTGGAAGTTTAACAAGAGGTTGCACTAACATGCAAGAAGTATGTCATAACATTAATTTTAAAATGATGAAAACCCATAAAGGCTATTGAAAATGGAAATTTTATTCACACTCAATTTATGCTTTGAGTTAATAATGAAATCCAAAATCTGAAGAGTCTTCTGATGTTTTAAGTACCCTTTAGATCTTTTTGTATAGCTGTTACATCCTGTGGAGGAGAAATCTATTTATTTTGATATAAGTGCACAGGAAAATAACACAGTTAAATAACACAGTGCTGCAGTGGCACAGGGCCTTCTGAGCCATTCTCCACTCTTCTCTTAGCACCCTAACTCTATTGACATGCAGGTCATTAGAGCAAAATTCACACCCGTGCTCTTGGTCTGCACAGGCCTATGCATCACTTAAATCCCACTTAAACTCCCTAAACGAGGCTTTAAAAGGATTTATGAGGTGTGCAGCCTTACGAGCCTTCCAGGCTGGCAGGTGAATGTCACCACTAATTTGCTTTACCTCTGCAAATGCTTAAAGAAAAGTTTCAGCAACTTTGGTTGTTGTCTTCCTTGAAACAGGCTCAGCACAGGTTGGCAGGACTCTTTTGCTCCTGTCTGTGCTTGAGCTCATTTCTGGATCCTGGCATGAAACTATGGTTCAAGCTTTATAAAAATTGCCAAAAATTGAGACCTAAAAGAGGTATAGGTAATTTTTAAACTTAGATAAATCAATTAAAAAGTAATTTGTGGATACTTATTTTACTACCATGCTCTTCAGCTTCTGAAGAAAAACTCTTCCAAATATTCTTGAAGATTACTAATTAGATTATACAGCATCGTGCTTTTCTATTGTTTAGTCAGAATTTGTGGAATGCAGTAGCTTATGTAGTCTTTGCCAGTGAGTGATACTTTGGCCCTTTCTTTACATTTGCAAAGTTTTCAATCTTCCAAACTCATTTTATTGTTTTTTCATATTTTACATTGTTCTAAGTTCATTTTGTTTAAATGAATCCTTGGATTTTATCTTCCTTATTTCATACAAGACATGAACAGTCTGATGGGCAGTCATACCCTGTTTTAAAAGGGTAAGATAGACAGATATTTTTGAAATCTTCCATGCCCAATTTAATTTGTCTCATCTTGAATGTGACCTGACCTCACGGAACTAAATACAAATATTTAACACCTGCTTGCATCATGAAATTTTGAACTGGCCTATTTTGATCTGGCAAATTGTGAACTTTTTATCCACAAGATTACAAGATTGTCAATCAACTTTTCCCTTTAAAAGATAATAGATTAAAAAAAAAAAAAAAAAAAAAAAAAAGTCTGA
>VZTE01000365.1:2199610-2226357 GCA_013397775.1 Eulacestoma nigropectus | reverse complement strand
CCTGGATTCCCGCCGGGATCCATCCCGTGATTCTCTCCGGGATCCATCCCGGGGTTCCCGCCTGGATCTCTCCCGGGATTCCCGCCCGGATCCGTTCATGGATTCCCGCCCGGATCTATTCCTGGATTCCCGCCGAGATCCACCCCGGGATTCCCGCCCGGATCCATTCCTGGATTCCCGCTGGGATCCATCCCGGGATTCCCGCCTGGATCTTTCCCAGGATTCCCGCCGGGATCCGTTCCTGGATTCCCGCCGGAATCCACCCCGGGATTCCCGCCCGGATCCATTCCTGGATTCCTGCCGGGATCCACCCCGGGATTCCCGGCCGCTCCCGCGGCGCCGCCGGCGCGAGCGCACAGCGCCACCTGGCGGGGCCGCTGGGCTTCGGCCCCTCAGGCCGCTCCCGCCGCCAGAGTTTCTCGGGATAATTATTTTCTCAAAAATACCGATCTTCGGGCGGAGGAATATCTCTGCTTGTAGAGATGCCGCGGTTTTTCTGCTTTTTATGAATGATACGTGTGCGTGCCAGCAAAGCCGGCAAATGGAGTGAGTTACTTCCTGCAGTTTTATCCATATAACGCTGAAGGAAGGCTCGTTATCTGCCTTTTCTGTTCTCTTAGAAAATTTAAAGAAGTCAAAACGGCCTCAAGTTCACATAAAATGATTCTGTGCTCCCAAAGGCTCTGGGCACAGCAGGAGCCAGGAGCAGCTCAGTGTCTGAATGATAAGCAGGATTTACCCTCTCAGCTCCTGAAATAGTGGAAAAATAATGTGCCATTTGCTGTGCATCACTTTACCTATTTGTTTATACTGCTTAGAGAGACCACAGACAATTATCCAGCATAATTAAAGCTCACCGTCAACTTTAAACTCGGCAAATTACCACATTTCCTTTCCAGCATAATCAAAGGGATTTTTTTCCCGGGGTGAATTGTCTTGAGTTTTTGGGTACTGCTCTTAGCTTTTGACTATGAGGGTAGCACGGTGTTTGAATTTAAAAAGCAAACAGAAGATACAATCTATGTTAAGCAACATCCTCTAAAGCAAATACAAACCAACCAGAACAAACAGCTTCAGGCAAATTAGCAGAGTAAACAACAGAAAGCAAAGAGAACAAGAGAAGACCAGAGAAAGGCTGTGTTGCACTTTCTTGGGAGGTCTTAAAGGGTTTCAGCAACTCCCAGCTCCATCTGTCTGCAGGAAATCAGATTTTTGCCACTGGCATGAGTATTAAAATTCTGCTGTGGGACTGGGCGAGATGATGCTCATGGTACTTTGCAACTCCCTAATTAGTTTCTCTGCTGCCAAAAACCACAACATCAGCATATTTTAGTACAATAACTAGTCTCATACAATTTCTCAATCACTCCTCAGAATGTGACTCTGGCATTTAATCCACTGACACCAGCTCCTGAACTGTTGATTTCACTAGAGCTCCACAAGTGAAGGAATCATCATTCATTGATCACTTTGCACAGTCAGGGTGATCTGTCTAGACTTTGCTGGTGGAAGCTTAATATCCTGCAAACTGATTTTAACTCCTTCCACAGATATGTTAGGGTTGGTCTTATGTGCTTACCTATGTGAGAGACAAGTTAGTGGGAATTGGCTTTCGCAGGGTATTACATGGATCAATATGAACTGATATTAAATATTGTAATGTTGGCCTTGGAAAATATTGGGGTTGTGGTGCATGTTATGAGGTGGTTTATGTTGTTACAATAGCCTAGTTATGAAGCTGGCTTTCACAAGGATAGTGTGGTTTTGTGTGTTGTAATGTGGGTCTATGAGTTTGCATTGGACAGGCTGTTGCTGGCCAAACTTTTAAGACACGACCTTAAAAAGAGTAGAACTTCATCCAGTGAGGACCCTGATGACCAGAGTGACGAAACTGCGCCGGTGCTGAAAGGAGTGACGTGGGGCGAGACTATGTAAAACCAAAAATAAGTATTCATAAAGCTGATGGAATATCAGGGGTATAAAAAGCAGAACCACCATTTTTTGCACGCGCCTCTAGCTTTAAACAAGCGGCCAGCGCTGTCCTTTTTGCTTTGCTGATGTTTTTTGTTCTCAATACAACTTCTATAACTCATTCCCATTTGAGGTATGAGTTGTTTATAAGACCTAGCAGATTATCTACTAGTTAGATTTTGTCCTGAGGCTTTTAACTATCAATTAGTACTTCATTAATGTCATTATTTTTTTTGTCTAAATAAAAATTTAAGCCAAGAAGCAAAGCTTTTTCAAAAGGTGGACTGCCTTGGATAACTACTAACTACTGGAATTGCTAACTGCTTGGAAATACATACTGTTAAAGCACAGCTGTGACTTAAACTGGATAATTCATGGGTTTTTGTTTGTCTCTGGACACCCTACTTCAGTTGTGAAGAATTGAAGTAGTAAGATACACTACCTCAATTCCTAAGAAATTTTGATGTAGAACCATTAGCTTTTTTAAAAAAAAAAATCTTTAACAGGTATTGAAGAAAATGCTATTGACTGTACAAATTATATTTTAACAGAAGAATTGCCTACAGTAAGACGTAATTTTCTATGTGTGTTAATCTGTGTGACACTACAGGTGGGGATGCAATGTTCCTTGGTTCCAAGAGATGTTCAGCATCTTTTAGAAACACAAGCAATCCTGTAACAAAAGGCTCCATTATTTTCTACTTTATGTATTTTCCTTCCAAATCTAATGATTTTCAGAAGTTTTTAGGGTTATGGGGTCAATAGACAGTGTAAGAGTCCATTAAGTGTATGAGAAAGCAGAGCTATGAAAAGCAGTCATGAGGAAGAACATAAAAAACAATTGCCCATCAAATGTTGGAAGTATTGTTATGTATGGTTGTTGTTTCATAAAGCAGGACACTCAGACAAGGAAAAGCATCCTCAGGCTCTGCAATGTCCAGTCAGGGCAATGCTTGTCCATTTTAGGGCTGTGGGAGAAAGTTCAGTGTATGAATACCAAAGACATCTATTTACAATTAAAATGCAGAAGGTTTGTGAGAGCAGAACTAGGCTACACCCACTGTTTCATATTGCTGTTTTCTCTGGGCTCTGCAACCTGGCTTTAAAGCTTGCTTGTGTGATGGTGGTGCTTGGTGCTCTTCCTCACACCTGCAAATTGTTCTAGCTCTTTCCTGTAGCTAGGCACTATCTTTTGCAATTAGAATTACAAATTATTTATTCCCTCGGTGGTGGTGGGTCGATCTTGGCCACCTGCCAGTCACTTTCTCACCCCAATCCTCAACAGGATGAGGCACAGGGGAATAAGACTGACAACCTCATGGGTCAAGATGAAGGCAGGGAGATCACTGTCACAGACAAAGGCAGACTTGGCTTGAGGAAAAACGATTAACTTTATTGGTGGTTAAAATAGATTTCGATGGTGAGAAAAAAAGACAAGACTAAAACTCCTCCACCGCTTTCTCCCAGCGTCACCTTCACTCCTTCATCACTGATCCTCAGCCTGTCTCCACTGTGAGTGGTGTTGGGAGGATGGGGACAGGTGTTGGGGGCTGTGGTCAGTCCATGACAGCTCCTCTCAGCCACTCCTTCTCCCTCACATTTTTCCCCTGCTCCAACGTGGGGGCAATGGGGATACCTGCTCAAACATGATCTCTCCAGGGGCTGCAGGGTAACCCCTGCTCTGGGACCTGAATCACTTCCTCCTCCAGCTCCCCCTCCTTCCCTTGGAGCCCACAGGGATCTTTCTCACACTTTCACCCTTGTTGCTGCACAGCATTTTGCCTTTCTGTCCCACATCTTCCATGAGGTGCCACCTTCCTGGCTGCGAGGCTCAGTATTTCTCAATAGAAGGTGCTCCAAAATATTTGAGAGAAAGTAAATCAAAATAGGCTGCACTTGAATAGTCTTTTAAGCAAGATGAACTGCATCAATGTGATCACTTTTTTATGGGACCAGCTTTAGACATTTCCAAACCTAGACATGAGCAGTTTTCAACACACTTCCACCTCTAGAGCCGCCTGCGAGCTGAACCTCGGAGCTGGACTACTGGTGAGGAGAGTTACTGGGGAGGAGAAATGTGCAGCCTTTTGGAGGTGGCAGGGGTTCTTGAGCTACTTTTGCTGCAAAAGGCACTGATATCTGAATCTTACAAATAATTTCAAGCAGAGTTTCCTAAAAATTATTCCTGGCCTAATGGGAAAGGACACAAGGCCATGGGGAGCCATTTGATGGCTCACTGCTGCTATTGGCTCCTCCCTCTTATTTTTCTCGCCTTGCTCTGGCCACTGCTCATCCACATCCCTTGCCAGAGTTTTTCCCAAGCTAATTTGGATCACTGAAGATTGCAAAAAATTGTTTGAAAATTAGGCTGCTTTAATTCAGTGATGCAGAATAAAGAGATCAGTTTATAGTAAGGGTGAAGGGAACATCAGATGCAGAGGAAAAAATGGGACAGGATTGCTACCAGAAATTTAGAGAAAAACCTAAAGTGGAATTGAGAGAAAAGCATAAAATGAAGGGACAGAGCCTCCTCTTCCAGGAGGAGGCGTTCTCTTCTCTGCCCATGCTGTCCAGAGACCATGCTTCATCATCATCCTCACTCTTCTACTCTTCCTTGAGTTAGCAGCTGGATTTTAAAAATGCATACACATTGTCAGCTTTGCAAACATATCACTTAATCCTTTTGTACACTAGAAAAAAATTGCTTCCCTATAAAGAGGTATTAAAATCTGTATTCACTCTCCAAGTCAGGTATCAGTAGCTGAAAGACAAGTTTTGCTTGGGAACCCACTTTCTCTTTTTCCTGCTTCGGGAAGTGCTGTTTTGTATTGATTTGGTGAAAAATGAGGCAGCATTCATTCAAAATGGTGACTTGTCAAATAAATCTGAAATCACACCAACATACTTCTCCGACCGACCTCTTCAGATTTCTACTCACACATTTCTGAGCTTTGGTTGTTCTGGAAATGTTGGAAAGTCAAACCCAAGACGCATCGCAGCTCCTGCTGGTGGCCCTGGCCATCAATAGCACTTCTGCTCATATCCTGCACTGCTCTCTGTCAAAAGACAAGAGGCGTATAAAGACAGCAGGTACACAAGATTTTAAGCTTACCAGATGTCCATTCTATGTAAAAAAAAATAATTAGAAAAATAAAAGTAAAAGCCAAATTCCAAATCTTTCTCTTCTTTCTTTGACCATTTGTTATAATTTAAGTGAGATCTTTCTTTTTGTGAACTGATTGCTGCTTTTCTGTACAATCCTCTCATGCCAAAATGACAACTAAGGATGGATGAATCCAAGGCAGTTATATTTTTTACATGCTTTAGCTTCAACAAGGCCATATTTCTGAACATTAGGAATAAAAAATGAGAAGAGAAAAAAAGACTTTGTCATTTTTGATAAATTATCAAAATGGACACCTGAGACAGTCCATTCATTCTGAAAATTCATTACCAAGTACTAGATTAATTCTCACTTAGAATTGAGAAAAGCAATGCACACCAAACTCTCACCTGAATTTAAAGCTCATTTTTTAAAAAATGCTTTATTCTTCGTTTCACTCATGGTAGTTTTGCAGTGCTCTGTAGCTTAAAGCTCCTGATGGCTCTGGAGCTGGAACACTGAAATACCATTGAGCAAATTGGTTTTTTTGTCTTTCTGGGCAACTGGATGTAGGATCCACCTGAACAAATTCCTGTAAAATACTGTATGTCCCAGGAGATTTACGTAGATTGGATAAGCTTCAGGTAAACTTTTGAACCAAATTTTACATCTTTAGAGGATTACCTGTAAGCTATTATTAATGATTTCAGTGACATTATTATTAATGCATTTCATAACACAGTTAAATTCTTTTGTGCTTTTATAATGAAAAATGCCACAAACTGCTTCAATTTTGGAGAGTGTTGTGATTAACATGAAAGTATATATAGAAGAAAAAGTAGTATGCTCTGCATTTTAAAAATGGCTCAACTATCAAACAATGGTATTTCAGATCACAGAATCAGGCTTTCCCCAAGCTTGGAAAATGTGAAATCTCAGATATTGACATTACTCAGAAGTTCTCAAAAATTAAATAACAGGTTTCTGTTTCATTCCACTTAACTAAATTCCTGCAAGTAATTAATATTCTAGGTAACTTCTGTCATGGGAAAGGTAGTAAGACTTTATGTTTCACCACTATTGTGATGGAATCATTTGAACAAGAGATGTCTTCAATGCTTGTGGTAAGGATAACCACTGCATTTTAAATGTTTTGTATGACAACAGAGAGGGTCCCAGCCTGTGGAATGAAGGTATATGTAAGAAACTGTAGTAATTACATATTAACCCCAGTGTTATTCTTGAAACTTGAAAAAGCCCAGATATTTTATCTGACATTGTCTCCACTCCTTCTGTTTTCTGATCTACAAAGGAACAAGCATTTTCTGATGATGAAAGGGGTTATGCCCTTAACATGTCACAGAGCAGCTGCACCATGTTGGTATGTCCAGAGCAGTGAGACAAACAGGTAAAAGAATCGGTCACAACCTTGGTTTTAGGGAATCTTGTCCAAGGGTACAGGGTGATTTCAATCATAGCTTTCAATATCTGAAGCGCAAAAGGAGAAACTATGTAATATGCTAAAATGCCTGGATGTTAGTCATGTCACACAGTTGAAAATCACTGTCTTAACAACTCGCTCCCATATGGGTAGTTAATTAGGTCAGCAGTGTACTGTATTTTCGAGTTAAGCACTTTGTAACTGGATAAAGAGGTGGCTTTGGCTGTGGGTTAGCTTAATTCTTGTTGCTATTCTAGAAAATGTTTAGATCAGAGAGCTGCATGCTTATCAGGCAGGATGCAATGTAGCCAGTTCAGCTCAGCACCCAAAATATAAGGGCTGAATTTGAACAGTGTTCAGTGTTTTACCCCTGCGAGCTTACAGCAGCAAAAGACAAGCAGCAAATGCCATCTTCCCACAGCAGCAAATATTTTCAACAACTCTTGTTCTAATTTTGATGACAAACCCTCTTGGAAAGCCCTGTTTCTTCCAAAAGTAGGTGCACCGAAGTAGGGTGATATTTTTTTTTTTTTTCCCCTCCTGTGAGCCAACAGCCAGAATATTCACGCAAAAAAAAGTTGGTCCAGATGTATTAGATGTGTTTTTAGCCTGTTATACCTGCACAAAGATTTAAAGGAAGGTGCTATTGTACTGTAAAAGAACTAGAGGGTAGCATTGTATAGTGTAGTGGAAGCTATCCTAACTAGAATGCTTCACATCCACATACAGAGCTGCTGAACTTCAAAGAAATCAATTAGAAGTCCAGGATTTCCATGGAAACCTAATGAAAACAAACACAAGATACAAAAGAAAATTTGGCTTGGTGGCTTCAAAAGAAGAGCTCTAATTATAGAAGCAACACATCATTGGAGGGGAATGTTAAACTGCATAAAGAGTCAGCACCCACCTAGCTTGTCTCATAAAATGCTACGTTCTAAGGGGGAAATTCAACAGTCAAACCTGCAGATTTGTGTCTCTGACAAGTGATTTAAGGAAAGCTCCGTGGTCTCTGAAACATTAAATGTATTCTTTTCGGGAATCATTTAGGCTCTCAAACACACTTACTTCCAGACACAATATTCAGCTGGTGTGTCCTGAGGAGAGTGGAATTTGAGTAAAAAGGGTTAATTTTAGCACAATTCTTATTTTCCCCATCTGATCTCTTCCTCCCTTCACCTCTCCTGCTGTTCTTGCAGGAATAAAAGGAAGTGAAATAAACCATTCTGGAGCAGCAATCCTATTGTGCTTTAGTTTTTTTAAGAAGTTATATCCTGATATGTTACAGGAAAACTAGGGGGATACCAGAAGATGGAGATATATCATTTTAATGCAGAGAGAAACAAGAAATGACATGATTTTACCAGAGAATTTGGATCCCAAGGACTGTCTCATTATATTGCTGAGAGATACCGGTTGTTTAGAATAAATCAATTTTAAGTTGAATGAGTTACATAGAGTTATAATACTGTGTGATATAGAATGTAGTAGCTAAAACCTCAGGCTGCAAGCTGAGAACTTACACCTAGGTATGTTTTCAGATAGAATAGAGTTAATTTTCTCAGTAGTTTTCTTAGTAGCTGTGGTTTGTCTTTAGTATGAGAAGAGTATTGATAACACACTGATGTTTTTGTTGTTGCTAGGTAACATTTATCCTAAGCGTGGGGCTCCTTTAGTTTCCCATGCTCTGCCGGCGGGCAGGGGCACCAGAACCATAAAGCAGAATATAAGGAGGATGCAGCTGTCAGCAGAAGCTGCAACTTGACAAGATAATTACAATTAATGGCCAGCCTGCATGGACACAGAGAAAGAGCCCAGTAAGGTGTTAGAAGACCTGAGGGCAAAAATTACCCCTGTGCCAAGAGGCACTTGAAGAGTGTGTGAGGGGCAGATGCAGAAGTTGTAAAGATATAATTGCCCAGGGATTTCTTTGTCCTGGGTCTCCCTCCAGAGGCACCTAGCTCAAGCTGATCTGCTGGTTGGAACTGCTTTGAACCAGTTGGAGCCAGTTGGAATCAGTCTGGACTGATCAGAACTGGTCTGAACTGGTTTGATCTGATTTAATTCTGTGGTGAGCCAAGGACAGGTAGCAGAAGCACAGCCACTCTCGGCAAGGGTGAGTACACAAGGAGCAGAATGAGTGTCTGACGTGCAGCACATCTGGGAGGAGGCGAAAAAGTCAGAAAGACACTGACAAATTAGAGGGCTGCTGTGGCTCAGAAGATTGGCCAGAGTGAAAGGCCAAGTTTGACAGACCCTAAGACTGTGTGAGAGAATGACTGCTCAGCAGAGGTGAAGAGACAATGGGAAAAGTGGGAGGCAACCCAAAATAGTGATGGAATATGAACAACTGGGGGAAAGCCAGTTCTGCCAAGGAATATTTAGCAATTTATGCCACAAAAAGGGAATCATAAACTGTTGCCCAGCATGCCAGAAGTTCCCAAGTATCATGCTGAGCTCAGAGTTAGGAGGATGGTCGTGGACCTACTTCTGTTTTCAGCAATTGCACACAAACTCTGCAGACGTTCCACCTACGGCTGGGTACAGACATTTACTGGTGATAGTAGAACAGCTGTCAGGCTGGCTGCAGCCTTTCTTACAAGGAGGGCTGACACAAGAGCAGTAATAAAGCCTTGCTAAAGGAATTCAGACCCACATATGGGGTTCCAGAGTCAAGTGAATCAAACAGAGGCACTCATTTTACAGTGAATATAATTGATTATGTGTATAAGTTTTTGGGGACAGAGAGGCTCTTTAGGAGGCACCAAACAGGAACTCATATCCCAACCAAGGCCAGCTTGATGGATGGAGTTGAATGCTTGACCCGGTATAAGCAGTGAATGATCAACCAGTTCATAGTTACTGACTTGAGAATCCTTTGTGATTTTACATTGATAATAATTACTGCCCTATGGCGATCTTGTTAGCCTTAATTCTGGAACAGGTTATTACTTGTAATAATGTATGTAAGGGAAGTGGTGAAATGCCTTGGAAAGCTTCTGTTTTCCCTTTTAGTGTATTAGCAGGTGTGCTCAGTTAAAACAAAGGGAGAAATGTAGAGGAACATTTGGTGCAGGTAGCTGGGGCAGCTGCAGATCAGGGTCTGAGTGGGAGCCTGAGAAAAGAGGCTGTGAGCTGCCAACACTTTGCACAGCATGGGGCCTGGGGACAGGGGGACAGAGGGACACTGAGAGGCACGGCAGAAGCCTGCTGCCTCCAAACTTTTGCACACTGAGACTGTGAGGGTTTAAAAGCCCAGAAGTTCCTTTGTTCAGGATCCCTTTTCAGTGTCACCCAGCTCAGGTGGTGCAGGCGTGACAGCCAGAGTGGCTCCTGCATGGTCAGATAGGGAAGTTTCCTTAACATAAAAAAAGATAAAAATTCTTTGAGTATATTATTCACTACCTGTTATTCACTTAGCTTCCCTTAATCATCCAGCCTCTGTAGGTGTCCAAGGCAACCCTTCAAAATTTGATTTATTTTTGGTCTTGTTTAGAGGTTGTCATACAGTTGAAATGTGTTAGTTCCAAATAGTAAGAGTTCCAGAAATGCACAGAACAGAACATATCAATTCAGTTGCTCTCTACTGGAAGAATAAAATACTCTAAAATGTGTGATATGTTTGAAACATAAAAGACTGAACATGCTAGAAATAAATTAAATTCTTTTAAATATTCCTACTGTTCCAGCTCTCTAGTTCTTTTCTGATTCCCTGCATTAAGTCTGGTTAGGCATGAATGAGAATTCTTACAATACCATAGAATTTTAGTTCACTGAAGAAGTGTTTTTCCCCTTCATTGCTAAACTCTGTCCAAAATAATACTTTCAAACTTTTCCTCAAATGGAACAGCAACCCCATTTCAATGATACATAAGTGTTTTTTCCAGTTTCTTCTCCCTTCTATCATCTCCACAACCTTTCATGCTACACTCATTAGCCGGAGTTACAGACCTGAGACAAGTAATTTAGGAAATGCAGAGGGTCAGGATGTACCAACTGGACTCAGAGAAGTCAGTCTACTGGGTGCAAATTTGCTTAAGCAACAAGGTCAGCAGATCTGATTTTTTTCCTGGGTTTTGTTTGTGGGGTTTTTGGGTTTTTGTTTTGTTTTGTTTTGTTTTCTTTTGTTTTTTTTTCTTTTCTTTTCTTTCTTGGTGATTTATTTTCTCTTTGGAGGTTTTATCTGAGTTCCAGACTTTGTCTTTTCCTCTGGGTTTCTATACAGGCTGTACCCCTGCTTGCATTAGTTTCAGAAATCTCAGTCCAATACTCTCCAGGCATGTAAAGATCATATGGCTGTGCAAGTGCAGATCTATTCCTTAGGCTTCTGCTCTTGTGCAGTGGCTCTAATCTATCTGGGAAACTAGGAACAAATTGCACCTGTATCACACAGCTAGCTTCCACAGGAGCTACAACCCTGATGTGTTTGGAATGGATCAGATAAGTCATTAGCACATTGAAATTCAGTAGAGAAATATGGAAAATATCAATTACATTCCTTCTTTTCCCTCAGCAGATTAAACTCATATATTCCGTTTCCAGGAAAACACCTTTATCCTGCAGCCTTGTATTGGAAAGGAGGGCAGAGAGCAACCCTTTCATCTCGTCTGCTATATTTTTTAATTGTCCTTTTCTCATGGATTATGTGCAGGATATAGAGCTGCAGAGAGATGAAGCTTGCCTAAAACGAGTATTTTCCCCCTGAAGACAGTGGAATGATAGCATTAATCTGAGGGGATGAAGTCTGTTATACCCAGTGAAAGGGCTTTACTTTTCAACAGAAGGCTGAAACTTTTACCCTGCACAGTCCCCAGCCAGAACTGCTTCATGCTGCATAATTTACTCCAACATCACTTACTCCAGTGAGCAGGATATTCACTTGAGAAGCAAGTTAAAATTACAAGTTACAGGGGATTCTAGTTTATGGTCGCTGTGAACACTTGTGCTGCAGAACAAACTGGTGCCAGCTGGAGAAATTTTTGTTGGCTGGATGAGAGTAGCTGGGATGTTATGGTCAAGGGAGCAGCCTCAGGCAGGGGCGGGAGAAGAGGCCTGTTTAAAACCCCTCAGGCAGAAGCTGGAAGCTGCTTTCACTTCCAGGGCTGGTGTGGAGAGGCCACAGTCCTTTTTGTCTCTCTTGAGCTTTAGATTTCAGAGGGAGGGAAGGAAAAGAAAGATATTAGGAACTTCCCCCCTCAGAAAAGGTCTTAAATTACTCTTTTCTATGTAGGAAAAAAAAAAGGAACAACAACCCTTCAGGTTTTTGTTTAGGGGGAGAAGGAGAAGAGGTAAATTCTATTTACGTTAAACCATGATGGAATATTTTTCCAGTGTCTAAGTTCAGCTGCTATCCCATTGCTTATTTGCCTATTACTGGGATTTCCTGGCTTAGCACTAAAGAAACTGTGTGAAAAAAAAGGATATAAAATCTAATTCATTCCATTAGCAGCATGGAATATTGCAACTTCGACTTCTTTTATGGCGCAGCCCCAAATATTTCAAAATTTCTCCTGGTATTTGATGAGACTAGAAGATACACCTGACTAAATAACGAAAAAGGATGTAAAGCTGACAAACCATAAGCTATAGCTATTAGCACGACAAACAGAGCTGTAAAGTAGTGGGAGATCAAATGCAATAAACTGAAAAAGTTGTTCTTACTGGTGCTGAATGTGACGTGCATAAGGTCCCTTAGGAAGCTATATATGGTTGCAAAAATCTTACTCTAGGGATTTTAAGTCATATTCTGTGAGCCAAACTTCTCTGGCTGCGAGAAAAGGGGTTTAAAATGACTTCTATCATCCAAGAAAGAGCCAGCATAGCTGGTAAGCTGAAGGCAGACCCCTGGTAATGCAGCCCAGTCCCACTGCCTCAAACCAGGAGTCTGACTCTCTGCTGAACTTCCTGACCTTGCTTATACAACCTCAAAAATTGTTTAAGTAATTTTGCCCTCAGTTTGTGTCAGCATCAATAGCTACACAAACTTTTCCCACGGCAAATTCCGGATGCATCAGCTTACTATATGATGTAGCAAAAAAAACCCCCCAAAAACCAATCAAATAAGTGACATATGTTTACATGGTGGTCAGAAGGAGTTCATTTCAGAGCTGAATTTCATGCCACTTCAGGCAAGGGAAAACAAATTGTGATTAGGAAGCCACTTGTTGGCCAAACCAAGCCTCTTTTGAGGCCTGACCATCTGCAGCAAAACTGGAGATCTGGAACAAAGTAAATTTTGGAATGTGGAAAAAAGCCAATGGAGAGTCAGTTAGACATTCTGGCCCATAAAATATGTACTTTAAATTAATTTTAAGAAAGAAGCATGTGTGGTTTTGACAGTGGCAAATTGCCCATATGCGTTAACATTTGGGTGCCACTAAAGCAACTTGAAAAGTTTGGACTGCTAATACTTCAGCAAATTTCTCTCCCTCTCACTGGACCTCCCTTTTTGAAAGATAAGATTTAAGTTGTTCTCCATTTCTTCTGTTTGAGAAGACACATGACACTTGGTTTCAAGATATTTCAAAATACTATGTTCCGAAACATATCAGAAATCATATGGCTGACGTAATGATGTGATTTCAAGTAATTTCAGTTATTTCTTAACAAAGAAAATACCTTTTGGTGAGGGAGCTGAAAAGGAGTCTAAAAAAGGAACACATCGTTTTCACCCTAGTATTTAAGATTTTTGCCCTTTTCAATTTTTGGTGGTTCAGAGAAGAAATATGCCCAGCTAGAACTGCCACAGTAAATTTTCCAAAACTGTTAAGTTAAAACCAGGCCTGCTACACTCATGTTTATTCTGTAACATTGTGCCTATAGGGACAGTGGCATACAGTTTTTTCTGCAGTATTATTTTTCTGGCATTTGTGACAAACTATAAACTACAGGACAGAGTTTTTAAATGGAGACTTTTCCCACTATTAATCAAGTGAAAGTAGGATTCTGCTATTGTAAACTAGCAGCAAACTTGCTCTCAAACCATATTTCTAGTAGGTCTCATTTTGCTGCAGATGTAAATTCAGAGATATATGTTTCTCTCATCCCAGTGCTACCACTGAATTAAAATATCAGCAATATCTATGAATTAAATGGGCCTCATCAACATTTTTTACAGCAGTTGAGACAGCATTTTATATTATTTGTTTACAAACAGCAATAAATTTACTTATGTCTATTGATGTTTATTATTGTTAAGATTTATCAAGCAGCACTTATGCTCCTGGCCTTGCACAAAAGGTAAAACAAGAAAAAAAAAAAAAGCTATGAATCCTCTACATGCAGTTTCTACAATATAGATTATCTGAAAAAATTAGTAAAGGAAGAGTCAAGAAATCAGCCCAAATCAGAATTTAAACATGTAGCCCATCATTATATTTTACTTCCCTCTTTCCCTCTTCCCTGCCATCGTGTGGAATTTACTCACACTCACCTTGAAATCTGGGAGCATTAAATTGAAGATCTATCTACATGAAAAAAAAAAAAAAAAAAAAAAGAAGCCTTGACTCATCACCTGTCATCTGGATGAAGTCACACCTCAAAGAGAGCAGTGCTTTTCAATAAGGCAAAGCTTTGGCTAAATGTTGTTTTCCCAGATGTAGCACAATCCTACTAATTTTAATGGAGCATGACAAGTAACTGGAGGCAGAGTCTGATCATTAATTTGGGATTAGAACCACTTTATTCTTACATTTAAGCATTTTATTCAGTGTTTCCTGTCCAAAACATTATACCAGCCCAAATTAAATTGGTTCAAGATTAATTTAGTTAAAGTGGTGCGAAACTCCTGTGTAGACACTCTTAAATTGTTTTAAACCTGAAACATCAGGCTAGGTTAAATTGATTCCTCACAAGATTAAGCAAAATCAATATATCATCCATTTTTAACCTGTTTAGGAGTATCCACTAAGTAAATTAGTTTAAAAACCTAATAATTTAACAGCACATGCTGAGACCAGTGTTTATCATGATGATCACTATTGTTTTCTTGTTTCCTTTGAAGCTGGTAACTCAGATCTTGTACCCAGTGGGTACAGTGGGTGTGTTGTCGTTGAGGCACTCCTGAGTACAATCACAGGGATTGTAACGTTAGAACAGTGCAAGTCTGCATGAAAGAATTTGAATTAACAGTCCTAAATAGTGGATTGCCAGTATTTGGGATTCCCTGTGCATAAATGCTAAACTTCCATTTTTCATTAAAAAAGGTCCATTTACACGAAGCACTGTTTTGAAATGGGAACAGTGAAAACATTGCCAAGGGAAAAGGAGGTTCGGGGAGACCGTACTACAGCTACCTGAAAGGAGATTGTAGTCAGGTGAAGTTGATCTCTTCTCCCAGGAAATCAGCAATAGGATGAGAGGAAATGGCATCAAGCTGCACCAGGGGAGGTTTAGGTTGGACAAATTCTTGTCAAAGTTCTTTTTAAATTGCTGTCCCTAAGGTACTAATCCATATATGGTGAAATGACAAAGAAAAAAAAAAAAAAAAAGTGATACAAGAATCAAGATGAAGACTTGAGCTTTTAATGAATTAAAACAAACTTTGAAATTAGGAAAAGCAAAAATATCACCAATACCAAGTGCCTTATATGCAGAGATAATGAAACAATAAGTGAGTAGCTGATACAGAGTTTCTTCCCAGGGAGATGCAGGAAAACACACTGTTTCTTTTGGTTGATTCTCAAGGTCTCATTCCTTGGCAAGTGCAAAGCCACGCCACACCAGACAGCTCCTGTGGAAAGGAACCATGTGAGTTTGACAGCTCCACTAAAGAAAGAGAAAATCTCCTTCTGGGTACCATGTTATAACCAATCCATGGCACAAGCTTGAGAAGGGGAAAGGTAATTAAATTCTTATGATAAAATCTAAATTTGATTTTACTGTGGAATAGGTTATGATTTAATTGATCTAATACCACTGTAAGCAATGAGTTATATCTTACTTATTTCATATTTTTGCAATCAAGAAGCTTTTTGAAGATATGCACCTGTAATTTTCAATATTGAATTTAGAAGCTCTTGTCTTTGGTAGCCACATAATACATGAAGGATAGCAAATCCTTTTCCAAGTTTTATTCCAGTAAAAACCTACCAGTCACCAAGAAATTCATACCATCAAAGATTTCTTTTTATGTTAAGATTTTAAAATGACCAGAAACTTTAAGGAAAATGGGAGGATATTAAAATAGGAGGAAAACAGGATTTCCCAGTTAAGTGAATCTGTACTTCTTGTAAACATGATGCGGACTTTGCATGAAGATGTCTCCTGTCATAACACAGTATGATTGATAAAAATGATCCAGGGCCCAGACAGAAGAGCACAGAGTGAAAAAACATTGGGGCGGGGGACAGGCAGAGGGCAGGAATCCTTTTAGATTGACCTTTAGCTGATAAATTGGTGATGTCCTCATTAGCAGCCATCCTGCTGCTTGCCCTCAATAAAAGATAATGTCGTGTTGTTAACACCATTCCCGTTTCTGTGATTTAGCACTACTATAATGGTGCAGATTCCATTTAAATGGATTAAGGTTTAAATGAAGACAAAATATTTTTGGGTCTGCAGTGTTTGTCTCTGAACCAAGCGGTTTGCTTTCGTTGCCTGTGACTGGAAATTGGCAGGCTATAGGAGAAATTACCAGATTGCGTTAGAGCCAAGGTTTTCACAAAGTATTACAAAACCCAGTTTGGTTGGTATGCTCTCAGTAATATTTCACAGACAGTTAGTCTGCTTATGATAAACTTTTTAATGCACAGTTACCCACATCATCATCCTCCCTCAGCAAAAAAACCCCTTTATTAGAATTCCAGTGTTATCTTAGTATGCAAAATTTGTGAGTTTCAGAATGTAACAAGATGATGAATCAGATTAACTACTACAGGCAACAAATACATCATGCTAAAAATACAGAAAGAGATGCCATTACTGATCTATGACTTGGCTGGGCAAGTCTTTTGTTGCTTTCTGAAGAATTGTTTTAAACAAAGAAGCTTAAGCCTTTCTGTTTGCTCCCCAAATGTGCTTACATTTCAATACTGTACCCTGGGAGTCAATTTATACTTTCAACACAAATTACCAAAGTTCTACAGAACAAAGATGTTTAGCAATCTCTCTCATCAACTGTAATTATAGAGTTATTTTAAATACACACTGAGATAGATTATAGGGTCCTTTATTAACAACAGCTCTTAGCATACAAAATTCTTCATGTTGGTTGAATTCTCCTAATAAGTAATGTATGAAGTATCATGACACAACAGAAAACAATGTTGTCACAGGAAATAGCAGATGATTTTAAAAATGTGATCTATTATTTCCGTGTTCTTTGCCCTTTTCCGATGTATATGTGACCCACCACACAATCCTCTACTCAGCTTTGATCAAATGCACACCAACCGGCTGAAACCATCCCAAGAGCAACCTTCCATCGCAGGGGTGTTCCTGCACATAAAAATTTATTTCCAATTCAAGAAAATAAATATGAAACTATTTTTGTGTCCAGATAGGTGAAAGCAAATGGACATTGTCCTGATCTGGTGAGACCCATTAGCATGGCCTGTGTGGACACCAATTATCGGTGTGATCCTTTGGATCTGCTGGGACCGGGGTCCATCAGTGGGAATTGCACTGGGGGCAGGCAGGAGGCAGAGTTCTGCTTTGCACTGCCTGGAGATGGGAGATGGGGCTGAAGCAGCACAGCTCCAGCATCTTCCCTCCTTCTTTTGAGCAGGGCTGCACACAGGCAGCAGCACCCCCTGCCCAGAATATACAGTGCTGGGGGAGACCAGATCAACCACCTCCAGAATTTGGGCTCTTCAAATCCCACATCTCTCAAATGGGGGACTCCCATTCCCCTCAGCTTTCTGCATTTTCCAGAGGAAAGAACAAGTGATCTCCACTCTCTCTTCAGGAGTGTTTTCTGTGGCTTTTTGAGCTCTAAGTCCCCCAGGTAATCAGCTCTCACATGTGCCATTTCTCTTGCACTCTGCTAAACAGGGCTTTAATTAAAAGGTTTGCTGTTTCATCCTGGATTTTTTTCAGGAAAAAAAATCACACAGTTGCAAGAAGCAGCTGTCACTCTACAGAAAGATATGCAAGCAACAGAAGGGTTGGTTTGAAAACAATATCCAAAAGACTTGAATAATATGAAATTATTCAAAGCGACTTGCAATGGGAACTTGTTTCCTTTGAGAAATTTGGTGGGAGGGGTGGGTTTGAGGGAGGATCCCTCTTGACATAAATTAGTTTAAGTAATTTTTGTCCCAAATATGGACTGTTTTGCCTGGTATGCAAGAAGCCAATCCACACACAGAGTCGAGTTATTTATTTCATGTGTGTGCTGAGCTGAGTGCTAGGTGGAAAATCCACACAGCTAGCACAGCCTCAGTGTGCCAGCTACTTGCTTTTACACTGCCAAGAGGGAGGGATCAACATTTTCCACATATGCAACAAGCTAAAGCTCTAAGCAATGGCTACAGCTTCCTTTGTTTCCATTTCATCATACTGATTGTTAAAATCCTCAAATATTTTGCTGTGCATCCTCTGTGGGGAAGGATTTTATGTGAGATGGGGGATTCTACAGGTGGGTATTTCACTGTGCTAATGACTAAATGTTAGCACAAAGCTCAAGTAAAACTCTTCTTTGGCTCTATCAGCAGCTTGTTACAGCGTTATCTCCTTTCTTGATTGGATTTATGATGTCATTCTATTATTGCTTTTCAGGTCTTTGCTCCTAGTTTCTAATTGCAGAGATAAAGTATATAATGCATACAGCAGATTTGCTAGAAGCTCTTCACAAGATTTTGCAGGATTCCTACTCCCATATCCAGATATTCTGGAACTTTATTAAATTCCATTTTGTCACTTTCTCGGGAGTATCATATCCACATTAAATGGTCCAGCACTGCTACTAGATGTAGGATGAATTGGTCTGGAGAAATGACTGTCCCTTGGTGCTGAAAACCTGAAACTCAGAATCTGCACAATTTTAATTATTCAAAGTTATCATTGAATAGTCCTGCCTTATGTTTCTGGTTGTTGTTATGAATTTTAACTATACGTAGATGGGGACAGAATTTTATCTTTATGTAATTTCATAGAAATTAGATTTTTTTAAAAATATTTTTTCATGATAATCACAGCTCTTACAACGACATAGTCCCTGTCATGTGAATTCACATTTAAAGACAAAAGTATTTCTACTTGTGACTTCCCACTCTTAGGGCGAAGGGAGCACCCAAGATTCATAAATGCTCATGGCTGAAAGGAGTGGCAAAAGTTAGAGAGTCCACAAAATATCACAAAGTTTTATTAATAAATTGCTAGTCCCTGACCTTACTCCGTAAGCACATGGCAGTGGATTTTGAATAAAAGCGAAGAGAGAAAGGAAGAGATTAACAAGAGAGAGAGTTAGACTTATTTCTCCTCCAAAAAATTAAAGATCACTGTTTGATAAGTTGCCCTTTGAAGACATAATTCAGTGGATTAAAGATGCACTTAAAATTATTCATTCAATTTACGTGATTTCTTTCTCGTATTTAACAGTAGGGGGTTACTTTATAATTTTATGAATGTTGCAGGAGTGAGAAAAAATCTCTTTAAATTAATAATGTAATTAATTCTGCTGTCCTATTTCTGTAGTTACCCTTGTTATTTTTGATTGCAAAAAATAGCTTTAAAAATGCAAATATTTTGGAGTTACCTTCATGGAAGCAACACAACTGTATGGGAAGAACTGAAATGCAATATAAATGTCAAATGCTATCAAAATTAGAAGTTTTAAAAGGCTCTGTAAAACAAGTTTTTAGTGGTAACCTGAACCTCAAGGGAATATTTCAGGGGTGGATTTTTTGTTTTTAAAGTTGATGAATATTATCATTAGTGATAATTTTGGAATATGGTATTAAAAAATCAGCTAGTGTCAGTTAAATTGATAATAATTTCTATCCCTAAGCTTTTCAGGAAGTATTGCTGTCTTCAGCATATTCAGGAATTAAAGAATGCCTAAACTTTTTATGATGATCAGAGGTATGTCCTGGCTCTACAGAAACCGCTGACAATACTCCCACTGCCTCTAGGTATGTTTTCCTTTATTTCCCCAATTGTTCTGGTGTTGGCAGTTTCTCACTGAAAGTGTTACTCTTGTTCTTTCAAGAAGAGTTGGATGTAATCTAGATTTTCCTTAATATTAGGTTAACAGTGTCATCTACACACACTGAAACTCTAAAAGGCATTAGTAGGACTAGACCCAATGCAGAATTATGGGTTGGGATCACAGCATGAAGGCTACCGAAAGTCTTCAAATACTGTGATGTACTTTTTGTCAATCTGTTTCTAAAAAATAGTGTCAGATAATTTGGAGACTGAGAGAACAGTGGCTGTTTTTACTGCTAAGTGACATAGAAAATGTCAGGGGAAGGCCAGGTAGTTCCTACTAACATCTGACACCCTGCCCCCAGATGGTTGTGGCAGGCCCTTGTTGCTGCCTGCAGACAGAATAAAACAGAACAACACTGCAAAACCATCTCAACAGAGCAAAATACTCAGAAAAGACCAAACAATGCTCCTCCAAACGAACAAAACCCTAAACCAAATGACCAACAAACCCACACCAAAAAGCAACTCCCACACAAAAATAAATAGTTCTTTCAGATCTCTTTTTCTCCCTCAACCACTTTGCCAGTAAATAGCTGTATAATTACCAGCTTAACTTCAACAAACCAGGTTGTTTACAATAGGCAAAGAATAAATCATAGTTTTTTTCAGGCAATTGATCTCATTTTAGACCACAGGCTCCTTTTTTCTTCTCCTCCAACTATTTACTGCTGATATGCAAGCTGAATTATGCAACTTAGGGTTTTTTTCTTTTTTTTTTTTTTTCTTCTTTATAAAAAATGTAGGGTATGGGAGTTAGTGTTGGATTCTTTTGACCTTCCTCTGCAAATAAATATCTTGAATCCTTTCTGGATTTCTCCAGTGGCATTAGTCTACTAATTTCAGCACTTGAGTTTTTATTGTGATGAATCTTTAAAAAATCAATTTTACATGCATGCATGTATTTCGCAGACAATATGTGGAAAAGCAGCAGTGTAATAAAGCTGAAAAACAGAAGCTTAGTTTTTGGACTGAGAAAAAAAAGTGGAAAAATGGAAAAAAATCACCTGTGCTTTTGGGGTTTTTTGTTTGTTTGTTTTGTTTTTCAATCAAAAGCAGTGTTGTTCTCAACTTCAGCAGGATCATGAGAGACATAGGGTCTTCTGGTAGTGTTACACAAGTGCAAGTAAGAGCTGAGTAAGAAAGAGCAAGCATTTTTGGAGATGTAAAGGTGCTTGATTCTTTCTTTCACATTAGTCTTGAAGGTTTAATTCTGAAGTGTTTTAAAGGTCACAACACTGGAAGCAAAAGCAGCAATCCACATGCAGCTTTTTCCTAGCGCTTGCAGTGAAAGTCTAACCTATGATTCACACAGGCTTGTGAACACTCGCGGAAAACCCCTCGCCTCATGTGTGAGCAGCTCCTGAGGGAGAATTAATCATTTCACACAGCACTAATGATAGCTTGCCAGTGGTAAATTAATGGCATCCTTGGGGAAAAAGGTAATAACATTTTTTCTTATTAACCTAACTGGCTGCAGGACTCTGCTCTAGTTCTGTTCAAATTCATCAGCAAAACCATTTTTTGTACATTGCCTTGAGTTGGAAATTTTGATTCTCAGAGCTGAGAGGGCAAAAGGCTGTTTCTGGTGTTCTGCTGGTTTCTGTAATTACCTGTGATCACAAACTGCTTTTATTCTCCTAAGATGTAGCTTAAATATAAAATCCAGTGTTATTCTATAAATCCTCAAATTCTTCTGTCAACAAATCATTCACTCAGCCTTTTTAAGTCAATCATTCATCTCCATTATGAAAGACGCCGTAGAAACCAAAGCTGAGTTAGGAAACTAAAACATGAAGGAGCATCTACAGGTTAGAAGAACAGTTCTGCCGATAAAGACTTTATAGGCTTATTCATTTAATATGGACTCCCCCTTATCAGCCATGGAGAACAGTACTTTGCCTCAAAAGATTGAATCTTATGAGAAGAAATTGAATTGAAAAGAAAAGACAATCAGAGCGTGGACCTTTTCTTTTAGAAAAGTTTGTTCATTATACAGTACTATGCTACATACACACTCTTAGAAAGGAGTAGGAAAAATGTTCCTGGGAAATTCTGTGCAATATGATGTCAAAATTAAGTGGAATTGAAAGAAGTTGCTACCAAAAGAAGCACCTAGGTTTTCAAAATAAAGAAAGGACCCATTTAGTGTTGCTTCTTCTAAAGAATCTCTGTAGTACAGTTCTTTAACACTATCAACTAAAGTTTGACTTGTTACTGATAAACTGTCCTCAAGTGTTGAAGTTTGTTATCTGTAGCGTTCTGAAATTGTTGCATCATATGAAATATGAATTTTACCTACAAACAGCAATGCTACCTGCCAGACACAAGAAGTGAAGATGAATTTTATACAAGAGTAAAATCCTGCTTATTTTTCTCCTGAGGATGAATCCTCTGGGCCAGATCCTGACTCTTTTCATTTGTGTTCGAGACTGTAAGACTTTGCCTATGTGATGGTGAAATCAGAAGCCTCAGCAGTCAGGCCACTTGTTTCAGTAATTGCTGTAATTGAACTAAGATGAGCAATGCTTGGTCCTCACTTAAAAGCTGAGGGAAAATTTGCTTTGGTGAATTGCAGCACCACTACTCAGGCTGCAATTGGATGATAAGAGTGTCATGAGAGTGGGAGTGTCAGCTCTGTAGAGCAACATCAGCTGTGAGAACAGAAATTAGACTAGTATGGTATTGCAAACTAACTCTGGAGAGGTGTATTTAGAAAATTAATTCTCTTATTAAGCTAATTCTCTGCTAAAGCACCTCGCATTTTTCTTTATAAGTCAGTACAAGTCACTTCACATCCTAATACCCATGAGAACTTTAGAAAACTCCATTTAAAATTCATGTGAGACTATTATCTAATGATTCATTTCATTAATAACTCATCTCTCTGGTTTCTAGGCCACAAATGCTCCTGACTCTGCAAGCTTATCTCAGTTGTTCATATGAACAGTTTAATTGCCTTGTTTTTGGCAAACATGGAAGGCTGGATCAGTCTATGAAATGCATGACAATAGTGCCAGAGGAAGGTTTAAGAACATACAAAGGGAATCCACATGTAATGATGATGTAGGATTGCTCCTGCTGCTATCTACAGGTAAGCAATTAATCTGTTTTAATCAATTTTTAAGCAATTAGTCTGTTTTAATCATCTCACTTTTAAAATATATAGTAAGAAAGCTAGCAACAAAAAATTTGATAGCTACTACCATGAGAAAATAAAAGCTGATAACGTTTTAAAGGATGATAAAAAAAGGAGGCTAAAGACAAACTGAAGAAAACCTTAACCACAAATTCTCAAATTACCCTTTATGTATGTACTTCTAAATACAGAGCTCTTAAATGCATCAGGAACTTGGTATTAATTACAACTTGTCTGACTAAAATCTCATGTAAGGAGTTGATGCATCATGGTCACTGCACGCACTTAGTACTTTCAGCAAGAAAGCTCCAAGTGTTTAACGATGCCTCCTCCTGCAGATGGATAATCCCATAAAACACACAGTGCTCTTCCGACCCTCTCCTCAGGGAATTCTGTGTGTAGCAGGAATGGCTCCCAACTGCAGAACTGGCTAGGGTCTGCAAATACTTCCTACCTGGTTGAGGTCAAGGTAAGGACATTGCTTTTTTTAGTAGATGTTTAAATAAACAAGTCAGACCTAGCTACATGTTTCACATCTGAATTAACACTAAAACTGAGCTTAGTGGAACTAAATATACTGTCCTTTCTATACCAAAGGTAGTTCTCCTGCTTTCTCTGCCAGGAAGCACAAAATTCAAAGTTTTTTAAAAGATAAAGGTACAGAAAGCAAAGTTCAGTCATACAATCTCATATTTGAAGTTCCACTGATAGCTGGATGTAGAATTGCTTCCCTCCTGCACACACAGACACACTTAATGGAACCCCAGTCTCTTTTTGAGCTCATCCAGGGACTGCTGTATCACATTTAACATCTCATAAACCCCAGTTTGCCAAGCTGCCAGAAGAACGGACAGATCTGGTGGCACCCAATGGATGCACAAATACAGATGAGGAACACAGAATTGGTACACAAACCCTCCTTTCCATCCCTGTACTCATTTTAAAGAGGTGACAAGATCCATTTGAGGCTTTATCCATTGAAGCTTTATATCTCAGAAATTGATTGAATAAGGAGTGCTGTAATTTTTTCAATTGGATGCCGTTCAGATTTTCATTGGTGTCGAACTGAGCCCCAGCACTTTGTGTTTGGTCAGGAGTCAGATGTGCTCTGCAGAGTCCTCCTCCTGTCTCATTCCGCTTGAGTTTCTGCAGAAGATTATCTAACTCAGTACGAAAGTTGTTGTTCCAGGAAGAACAGTTGTCACATTTCTGTTGTGAAAACAGCCTGAATAAAAAGCCTTACATGGTAAGTGCATCTGAATGACCTGGAAACAGCATGAGGAGCATTCAGTCCCGTCTTACATGTTTAATTGAAGCATCTCATAGTGCTTTGGACCCCTATAGTAATTCGAAAGTGAGTTAAACCCAAGGAATTACTGCATTTCTAAACAAATCATTTTGAAGTAGACAGTCTCATAACCAGAGGAAAGTCATTAAGTTGAAAATCCATGCTGAGCTGTAAAGTGCATTATATATTCCTTGATGTATTACTAGAAAAATACTTATTAAAGCAAAGTATGGTAGAATATTCAATTAACTCTACATCCATACAAATTGATTTTCTACTGATATTGGATGTTTAGAGACTTTTTCAAATGTATTTCTTTAAAGTGTTTATTATTAAAAAATAAAGCAAACACCAACCCCCCTCCCCCAAAAAAACCCCACAACCAAACCCCACAAAACCTAGAACAAAACACAAAAGGTAATTGTATATTTTTAAAAGCAATACAGGCTTTGTTAGATTCCCCCAAATCTCACAAAGAAAATAGAAAGTATTGATTTCTAGCAATACTTCATAGAAACTGGTAGACTGTTTAACAACAGGGTCTTATTATTTACTGAATTTTCATTCAATTAATGTTTAGTTAAAAACCAAGTGATTTAGGTAAAATAAAGTAAAAGAGAAAAAAGAAAAAAAAATGTTTATTCTGACTTCCATAGTTTGCATCTCAAATATATTCTTCTAGTAAATTAATCACAGGAGACCCAGTGCAGTATTACTTCACCTGAAACTGTTGAAATATGAACAGAAACCTTTCTATTGTCCTCTGCTGGGAAGAGGAAAATTTCTTTAATTTTTCACCCCACTCTTGAGATGTGTCCACCTATTAATTGAAAGTAACACTAAAAGTTACAAGTATCAGGTGTGTGTTTCTTGTAAAATAAATAGCAATAACAAAATTACATACAACTTTTATACTTTCCCTAAACCAAGGAAGTATTGTTCACTAAAGCCTTTCATGTAGGAAGAAACCAGTGGCCTTTGCAATCTCCCTCAAGTCCCAATGACCATTTGAGACTTTTAAATGGTTTTAAATGATAGCTTAGAAACCATATGCTGTGAAAAGCATGAACCTGTGTTGTTGCTTTGGGTGTTTTCCAAATTTTAAAAACTTGTTTCCAATTCTTAATTAAAGATCTAAATTTTTATTTCATTAGAATTGATGGGTTTTTTTATGCTGTTCAAGACTTTGTCAGAGCTGGCTACTGAATACAAAGCTTGCTTATGTGGGGTTTGCAGATTCAACTGCAACATTGGATGCTGTAACCTTCCTTAAGACTAAAGTGCCTGTGTAAGCTGCAGTGTAAATATATATATTTTCAGATATATATTTTGAAATAAAATTAATTAAAGAAGTGAAATGTTAGAAGCCCAAACCCAAGTGTCTAAACTTTATTTAAAGCTATTACCTTTGATTTATTTTACATTTCTGTTTAAAAAAACCTGCCTAACATTGCCATCAAAGCTGGTGAGATAACTACATAAGCGAATCCAAATGGTAATTTAGAAACACCCAGTTCTGTAAAGAATTTAACTTTAGTAAGCAGAATTCCTATAGCCCAGGTGTGCAGAGTCTGAAGCTGCCCTTTTACCCCCAGCAGCAGACAGGGCACACAGAGCTGCCTCTACACCAGCAGCAAAGAGGCTGCTGAGCTATTCCTCTTTAGCCCATAGAACAGGGGTCAGGAACATCAGCACAGACACTCCCCCATTTCACAGGTCTTCACTCTTACCTGAAATTTGCAGAGCACTGAATTTTTTCCTAATTTACACCTTTTTCCCTGACTCATTTTGTACATTTTCCTGAAGTGTGTTTTCTATACATGGCTATAATTTAGATTCTTTTATCTCCTAGCATTTAAGGTGTATTAAGATTTATAAAAAAAAACCAGAATAAATATATAGAACAATTAAAAGAGGCTTGGGGAGGAGGCAAAGTGAAAGGAAAAAGACAAACTTGGCATTTCAGGGATTAGTTTTGATGTCGAGTATGAAGAAAAAATGAGTAAATACGTGCCTTTTTTTGAGAAAGTTGACATGTACTCATAGAGGTGAATTTTCTACAAGCGATCCCTGCTTCAATCCTCAGTCACCTAGATAGGTATTGTGATTCATAAACAATAATCACAAACAATAAATTATCTGAAGCACAAACAGGAATTGGTGAAAATATTTGTAAAAAAGACTACATTTTTATTTTCATGGGACAGAAGGTAAAGTCTAACTTTATTTTTGAAAATAAATTTATAAACATGAGTGGCAAATAGACATGCAAATTGTAACACAATTCACTAAACAATTTCTAAAAGCGTCTAAGCTCTTCAGAGTAAGTTTTACCTGGTGAAATTGTTCCCTGTTAAACAAAGTAAAATTTCTCCATCAGTTCAGCATTACATAATTGGGTGTTGTGGTAGAATTTGTGCTGAGATGCTCCCTGGTTATTATCTGAGGGAAGAAAAGTCAGGGTCCACCTTTCAAGCTTTAGCAGCCCACAGAATTATAAAAATTGCAAGTTTGCCTGTATCTCACCTACCCTATTTTGTTTACTGTATCATATTTCTTCAGTGCTCACCTCTGGAGCTGATAAGGATTAAGCAATAATGGTAAAAAATCCTTGGCCTCAGATAAAAAAAAAAAAAAAAAAAAAAAAAAAATTAAGTAC
>VZTE01000365.1:2183677-2198421 GCA_013397775.1 Eulacestoma nigropectus | reverse complement strand
TCCTCTCCTCTCCTCTCCTCTCTTTTTTGATTGTGAAAAGAGTATAAATACCATTGCAGGCATGTCCCTATCAGAAAAATAGTTAGGAAGCCCCTTCTGTCAGCTCTGTGCTAGGCCTGGTGTTAAGTGTTTGGGGTTAGAAATACCTGTGCTCAGATTCCATCATGGAGGAGGTAGCTGCATTTTAAAAAAAGGCTATTTATCAATAAGTAAGAGGAAAATAAATAAACCTTTAATCTTTCCGTGGGAAGTGAACAGTAATTTTATTGAACTTCAGAATTATAGAAAATATAATAAAATGAAAGAAAACAAATTAATATAGCATGTATTCCAATTCTAGCCAAGCCCAGAAGAGAATAGGTAATTATATTCAGATTGTGTAGCTGATGTGGAAAATTTAAAATGCAATTGTTTATTTATTAGTTATTTATAAGATCAAGGAACTGCAACTTCATCTGGTTTAGGAAGAAAATCTACCTTCCTTATCAGATTTTTCTTTTTGTGAAATTTTTCTAGCATCATGCATATTTATATTCATCATATTTGTATTGATGTCTTTATTTGTAAGGGAGAGTAATGGAATTTTTTAATACATTTTTGTCTCCTATTGAATGCAACATATTTAAATTGCTGTGCTTCTAGAGAATATCTTATTATACACATTAATTTCAGTAGTGTCTTCATGCAAAACCCACTTAAATTTGTTATAAGTTAAAATAATAACAAAACTTATTTAGAACTAAAAAGGTTAAAGCTGTTCTTGAAAGAGCAATGATTATTAATTCCAAACATATGATTTCCATCACAAGATTAAACCTATGCAAAGGACCTGAAAACGTACTTCAGCTGCCAATAAATAACAGATCAATCAAAAAGCAATATAAGTGAGTTATCAAGCTGTAAAAAAATCCAAAACAAGAGAATGTGGATACCACTTTGTTTAACTCATATTTTTTAAAAGCATTAATTTCTTAAATGGAAGAACTATTTAATCTACTTTTGCTGTAACTGGGAAGGTTTGGCTATTAGAACCCTTTGTTCAATAACAGCCTTGAGATGAGACAGTGCTTTAATGCTCTCTTAATATATTTGCCTAAGAGAAACCCCATAATGGGATCAGAAATAATCAGTATAAAAAAAAAAATAGTTATTCTTAGGGAAGCACAAACCCTATATTCTTAGGGAAGCACAAATTGTCCCAGAACATATTTCAGGGGGCTAAAAGACATGTCCACACTAAAATCTTCTAAGGAGTGTGAAGGTGTATTATGAAGTGTGAGGGAGAATTGATTTTCCTTTTTGTGGCTGTGTAACACAGAAGGCCAGTCATTTAATTTGTTACCATAAAGTCAATAAGCCCTGGTTTTGAACCAAGAGTAGTGCTGGAGAATACACAAACAGCTGCAGAGGAATGGGACAGCAGGGGAGAGTATTTCTGGTGAAAAAAACTTTAAATATAATCAATATCTTTATTCTTTTAATTTATAGGGTTGTTGGTTTTTTAATAAAGACTCATGGTGGTAGTAGCACGGGTAGCTTCAGAAGGTTTCATCAAGCTCTTGTACTGTGTTCCTATTTCATGCAAAAAGAAGCAGAATATTGATATGAATTTGCTAGACACTGTGCTAAGCAGTCTTGATTAAGCATTTGATTAAGATTTCCCGTTCCTACTAAAGTTGTGGGATTTTTAGATGAGTAGAAAATTGTTGAAGACAGTGCATGCAATTGCTGAAGTAAAGAAGGAGAGAGGAAGCAGCAAGAGGTTAGTCCCCCATCTTAAGATAAAATTAGTGAAAATGAGAAAAGTAAACTGCACACATTGTGTGTATTAAAGTGCAATAATTAAAATATAAGTTTGGAGTTTCTTTTAGGTGCCTCTACTGAAATTAAGCAGTCTGATAAGAAAGAGTGCTACCAAACATCAGCCAGGGCTCACATGGGCTCAAAAATGCCTTTCAAAGAAGAACAAAGTAATCTTTATATTTTCATGCAGGAGTTCCTAATCAATGCTGTTACAGGTCATTTTGCAATAGCATGAAGACAGAAGAAGATTAAAATTGAATGGCATTTTTTTAAAAAAAAACACAATCCCTGCTACAAGCATTTGAAAAGCTGCCAGATTGATAAGGAATAACCTTCTCAACAGTCTCCAAGGATGCAGATATTGCAAAAGAGCTGTGGCTTTTTTCTTAAGGAAGGAAAAATCCCCAGATTTGCCCTAATGACACGAATTAGCTAATTACCAGATCTCTTTTAAAACCAGGGGGTAAAAAAGCAAAACTGCTTTGTATTGTTTACACAATAGCTGTGGAAAGACCAATGAAAAATCCAATATATAGTCTTCTGACAAAGAAAATTAATGATTAGCAGCATTTACTATTGATGACACCCACTACTTGCCTGGGCAACCAAAGTGACAATTATTTGACCCTTTGGTTTTGTAATTCTGTCTTCTCTTGTCCCTTTTTCTTCATCAACCTTTTTCTTCCTAGTCAGAAAGCAGAAAATATTGTATAAAGTGTGTTAGCACGAATGAAATCAGCTAGAAAATCCCAATTATGAGAGGTTTTCCATTGCTCCTCAGACATCAGAGATTAACTACAAGGTTCATAGGTCATTTCAATCCCTTCCAAATGTGTCATGGCTTTAATCCTCTCTCCCAGTGTCCTGAGGAGGAGGGTGAGGGATGGATAATGATATAGCAAGGGATTAGCTTGTTGCTCAGTTTATGCTTCAAATTGTGTGATTGAATTCACAGTGTCACAAACTGGGTCAGTGATAATTAGCAGTATTTTTGTAGTGCTCACTAACAAAAAAGAAAAAATGGTCCTTGGAGCATTGCCCTTATGGAGGCACAAAGGGCATGTGCTTTGGTTATGCTTTTGATGACAGGTCACATGTACTGCAGACAGCAGAGACATTTTTTATTCTAGGGAAAACAAGATAATAAGTTATCAGGAAGGAAGATATTAATTGCAATATAACAAGAAAATTATATTTTCCACCTTTATATTTAATTATATTAATTTAAAACCTGGACTAGACTATACGAGTCACTGATTTTGTTGTCATATTAAAAAATACAATTTAAAAAAAAATCAAACCTGGATTTTGAGAGATATATGGTCTAGAGAAACAAGTCAAATTAAATTTACACAAATGACAAGCAGCAAAACAACTAAGTATTTTTAAATACTGAATATGCCAGAAATCACTTATCAAAAGAAGCTGCTTAGATAAACCCGCAGGCAAGCAAAATATAAAACAATAAAGTGATGTTCCAATAAGAATTTTTATAGATTTCCCTATCAATAAAATAGACATTCTGTGGTTGTTTTCTCCTTATAGTTGTTTTACATGAGTACTCAAGAAAAGTAGTTTATTCACAAGCATTCCAAGAAAACTTTATTACTTTCATCAAGCAATTTTCAGTCTGTTTTAAACATCTAATTGTCAGTATTTTTGTCAGAGACCTGAGCTATCTGCTTATAAGAAAAGAAAAAAGACAGTTCCTTGCACTGAATTCATCCAGCAGCACATCTCAGGTTCTGATTTTCAGACAAAGAGCTTGAAGTGCTGTTGGTATGATTAGACATTGTCATGCCAGCTGCTCACATGGAAAGTTCGGCATAAAAACATTGAAAAGCAAGAATTCTGCTTCACTTTCTCAGTTTTATCACTGTCTCAACTTAGTCTCCAACACACCAAAGTAACTTCTGCTACTTTCCTTCCTACTGCACACCTCAGTCGTCCCCTGGGAGCACTCTGGGGCAGGAATTATTCACCCCTGTGCAGCACAGGGCTCTTTCTACCTCTGGACTTTTCTTTAGCACAGCAGAACCTTGAGGTCTTCCAGAAGCCAATGTAGTGAAGAAAAATGGTGAAAAACAGATGTATGAAAAGGATAAAAGCAAATAAACAAACAGAAACCTAAGGTCTGCTTGGAAAATAGTCAGTGTAATATTTTCAATTTGTCTCATCTTTCAAATGTGCACTAGGGAAATGAAGTATTTCTTCCTGGTTCCGTGCATTTTGTCCAGCAACCTTGAATCACTTTGTTTTGTGAATCCTTTCAGTGAAACTTGAATTTGCAGCAAACTGTTTTATGGGCACTCTGGATTTTCTCATTACTAAGTGTAGGTTTGTAGATTTTCTCTTACCTGGGGTAAAGTATTGTTGGCCAATTGGACTAGGAAATACATTCTGTGTTCCTTCCAGACCTCTTCACCTTCTTGCCCCCAGCAGATCTCAGGTGGCACCGAGCCCCACTGAAAAAAGCCCACAATCAATGTGAGTGACGGCTCAATGCAGAAACTTTCAGGGCATTTGAACAAAAGAAAAAGGAAAGATCACGCTTTGGGCACTTTCAAAACCTTAGAGCAAACAAACATCACAACTTTCCCTTTCTCAAATTACATTTTAATTTCAATTCTACCGACATAAAAAAAACCCCACTGAGATGATCATAAATTTTAAATTAACCATTGATTACTATTGACCTAAGAAAAGAAAGGTTAAATTTTATTTGCAGTACAAAAAATTGTCAAGAAAAAAAAAAATCTGAAAAACCAAAAGGCTTTTAAGCTGCTGTTGATCTTATTGTCATAGATTAATGAACAAGGACAGTCTAAAAAGCAAAAAAGATAACATTAGAAAAAAAATCAGATCATTCCACAGACTTTCTTTCATGCTCAATTGTTAATGGATATTGTGGGTGTTGAAGGACGCTCTAACTTTATGTAAAAATGTTTAATTAACTGTAAACTTTATTTATGGAATGTTTTCTGCAGGTTTGGGGGTTTTTTTGGGTTTTGTTTTGTTTTGGGTTTTTTTGTTTGTTTTGGGTTTTTTGTTTTGTTTTTTGGGTGGTTGTTGTTGTTGTTTTTCTTGTTGTTTTTTTTTGTTGTTGCTAAATTACGTTTTTTTAAATAGTTTTGACAAAGCAGAGAGTGGTTAATAAAGAATAGCTGTGGCAAAGTGATTGGCTGATGATCGGAGGAACCGCAGCAGATTGAAATAAAAGGACTATTAAAGCACACAACAGGCCATTTAGACCTTTGCATGCAAGAATATTTTACATACCAACAATGAATAAAGTATTCTGGTGAAAGGACAGAACGTCCTGCACTTGAATCTCTGTAGGATTTACTGAAGAACTTTAAAATGGCAATGGCAGAAAACCTGAAAATAGAGTTTCCTCAATATCATGTTCCTGCTCATCTTCCTTTTTGCATTAATCGTCAGCTACACTTTCTTTTCTTCATTAGTAATGGCATCAGCAATGGCTTAACATATGTTACGGGAGAGAATCTCAGGTGAAAACCATAAAATTTAGGCTGCAGTTCTTTGTACTTCTGGAGTTAAGTGAAAATAAAAATTAACCTATTTTTTTGGCATACAGAATTTTTTGAATTCTACCCCAGAACATGGTGATTATATTTCTAATTTGGAGCACCCTGTTTCACAAAATCTGTATTCCAGGGTTTTAGTCTTCCAGTATTTTCTAGAGAAAGATAAAATGGCTGTGGCTTACTTTTCATATTTCTTTCTGTTAAAATAAAGTTACCCATGCAAAATTCAACAAAATAAATAATATAAATTAAAGAGAGTGCAATGGATGTTCTGCTTCATTACACTTGTAGCAAATCATTATCATGTAAAAATGAAGAAAAGCAAATTGCATTAAGAAATCAGAAAGAAGACACTAGTGATTTTAATGAGTTTTACAACTTTTGATGTCACTTGTAGTTAATTCAAACTGTCAAGCATATCTCAATAAAGAAACTCTAAAATGGCAAATTACCTTTTAAGATGGACTTAATTACTAAGAAAGCATAATCACATAATATTACTATCTTTTATATTAAAAATTAATTGAGAAATGATTCATTTGTTGCAAGAGTAACACATCCTCAAAATCCAAAATTAAATATAGCTTTAATTTATTACAGTTGAAATTAACTATTTAGGTTATATGATGGAATAAATAATGCTGGTGACTTCTTAACTTATGAAATTATATGTTCAATTCTACATTGAAAGAGCTATGAGGAATCAAAATCTTCAATACTAATCCAGTTAAAAGTAATTAACTGACCATAGATTTTAACTTAAACTTCTCTGTTATATATACACATTTTGAGCTTGTGTGTGAGCATACAGAAAACAGATATTCTTGCCTCTTTTACCTATTTTGACTTCTCCTTGCTGAAGGGAATTAAGCGTAGGAGTCAGTTGATTTTGATTATTCTTTTGTGTATTTCATAAAGTAACATTGCACAGTTCAAAACATCATTTTCTCTCCCAGTGTTGCCCATGCTACATGTATCCACGAGAAGTAGAAACTGCAATAATGTTTCATATCACATCTCCGTGTAATGACTTTTTCTTTTAGATCTCACTTATCAGTAGAGATTCATTTACCATGGATAGAAATAACTCTGTTCACTAATTCCCTACACAACTGGAGGATTAGTTTTTATTTGCTGATATGTATGGATATATGACAGAAAACTGTAGAGGTAATGTAGATGTTAATCTGGTTAAATCTTCAGCTTCTACAACTTAGACATGAATTGCAACAGAAAAAAAAAAACCCAAACAAAAAAGCAAAAAGAACTGAAGCATTGACACCGAACTGCACACAATGGAATTGTGTTTTATGAGCAATTACCTCAGTAAGTATTTAGTAAGAGTTTTCAATCAATAAAGAATTGTGGCAATGTTGAGGTCTTGAAATTGCCTAAGTTCTCCATGAATTATATGCTCTTCCTAGTCCACACACAAAGGAAAAGAAAATTAATAGGAACCATTTATAACTATATAAGGTAGTTTACAGATTAAAGACTTTTAAAATAAAGGATACCTAAAATAAGACATGTAGAGGTCAGCAGCTCTGTAATTGATTCAGTATTTACATCAGTTTAGTGACATAGATGTTCTTTAAAAACATTTTACTAAAGTTAAGTATTAAGACAGCCATAGGGGAAAACAAATCATTTGGAATTTGTGTAAAGTACACACTTCTGAGACGGATTTTTTCTGACTAGCTGCACTCTATTAAGGCTAATTTCCTTTACATTATACAAGAGGACTGAAATCCAAGAGAAACAGTTCCTGACACATTTTAGCTGCTGCCACTTGCTCTCATGACCTTTTTATCCCCTCTCGTTTCAGCAGAAGTGTCTGGGTGGTCATGGGGTAATGTGAATGCAAGTTGAAACTAGCCCAGAAATAAATAAATAGAAAGAAAGAAAAATTCAGAATTTCTCTTTTCAGTAACGATTAGTACTAGCAAAAGGTTCATGAAAGCTATTCTGCATCCCTTACAGCTTCTTTATTATTTTTGCTTGGTTGGTGGTTTTTATTTTCATCTTATTGTTCTGTTAAATATTTAAATCCTGATTTAAGCAGATGAGCTTAAGTGAGACTGACAGGCCTAAAGTTTCTGGGGTCCTCCTTCTTTGGGATAACATGAACCAGCTTCCAGTCCCAGATGGGACCTCTCTGGTTCTCAGGACTGCTCAAAAATCATTGACTCCTCAAAGATCATCTTCATTATCTTTCTGTATCTGTATGTAGTACAATTGTTTATCTTCTTGAAGACAATCAAGAATGGATGGATTTGAGAAGTTGCTCTGGTCTGGCCATAGTGGACCAGAAATGGCATCTGAGCAAGAGGCAATGGTTTGAAATCAGAGTCCCCTATTCACAACCCTGTGCACCTCTTTTTCTAGAGAAATGAGGAATTAATGTGAGCAGAGAGACTGAGAATGAGGGTGCTTAGCAAACACTTAAAAGCTGTGGGTTCACAGCTCAAAATCAGCCCCCACAAAACCTCTTACCTTGAATGACTTGATTTTGTAGTCTTTGTGGAACTCTTTCGGAGGAGAAAGGCAGAAAAGGTGCTTTCTATTGTCGTCCCTGCAGAAAGCAGGCTACAGAAGACAGGGATTGGCTGCTCACAGAAAATGAATGAAGAGAGTTTGATGACACGTTTAGCAGAACACTGATGTTCTGAGTTAGTGCTACCATGGCCAAACTTTTGTTTCTTTTTATTCAGACTTTTTTCTTTTATTATTTTTTTTTCTTCTTCCCAGTCAAGAGTTATACCCAAGAATTAAAAAAAGGTGGTTTTTGAGGTTCTGAGGGAGGATGGTGACCTCCACTGTCTGTGGCATCTTGAGGATCACACAGATGTTGACAACAAGATCAGTATTAGGTTCTGGCATGAAATGCCTCAGCAGACAACTTTGAGCTCAGCAATGAGTGGATGGCCTAGGTCTGGCATGAGAGCTGAAGCCTCTGAGGTGGGAAGGAGTTTGGAGTTGATAGTTTGAAAACAGCTTCCTGCCAGGAAGCTCGTCTTGATTAGAACCAGACTGCAGTCAAGCCTTGGTGCAGATGAGAGGAACTCTGGGAGGGTCTCCAACTAGAACTTGCAAAGGTGAAAAAGAAATATTGGTAAGGGTGACAGGGGATTGTGAGGATTAATTCTGCAGAGCCCTTAAGAGTGGCTTGCATGTTTTAGGAGTGCCTGAAAACTGTTGAAAGGAAGGATGGAGGCAACTCTTTGGGATTACTGACTCACCTGAACACCTTCATCCAAAACCTTGCTTCGGAAGCGGGCCACATCCTGTCTCCTCCCACATCCTCATTTGCTGTGAGAAATGCAGTAAAAGCCACAAAACAGAGCCCTCACTGCTCTTCCTTTAAAATTTGATTTCTAAAATATTTAAGCAGTGACTAGGAAGCAGATTAATTATATCGCTTTAACAACTTGTCTCCAAGCAGATACAGACTTAGTATCACAAATACCTTTCTCTTATCTACCTCTGTTTTTCACCTAAAAACCCATGAAGCTGTGGAAAACAAATTAAAAAAAAAAAAAAACAAAAAAGAAAAAAAAAACAAAACCAAAAAAAACCACCAACAAACCAAATTTTGTCATCTTCCTTTCACTTAATAAACATGCCTTTTGTAGTTCTTATGGGGTTTTTTTCTCATTAATTAATTGCCCCAGAGTTGATTGTTTTGGTTTTGGTTCTTTTTTTTGGTTGTTGCTTTTTTTTCCACTTTCCTGCAAATAGAAAAACAAGCACACTCCTGTTACTGCAAGACAGCATCTCTGTGAAGGGTTTCTGGAAGCACAACCTGCACTGAATTAAACTGGCAGGGGAATTTCAGCAGAAGCTGGCTGCTCTCTGGAATTAATAAAAGCTCAGTCCTTATTCTGTGGTATACAACAGTCTTGTTCAACAGCAGTGTTTTGAATTATTATTCATTATTTTGAAGACTGAATCTAAGTCCATCTGATCCAAACTGAACATTTTCTTTCACAGGAGTTTAGCTCAAAAGTGAAAAGTTCCATTTCAACACTGAATTTCAGGCACTCTCAATACGTTTTTTTCCAATACTAATGGTTTTCATACTTTCAAAAGAGATACAGCAGTTTCTTGTACTAAAGCTGCTCCAGCAGAATTGCCTTTGATGTGTCATCTTAAAGTACATACTGTAAATAGAAGAATTGCTAAGCAAAGCCACAGCACCACTGTTTGATAGCATAAAATCTGCACTAAGCTGTACATTTCATACCAAGAGTCTTCACTATGAGAGTAGCAGCTCCTCAACTAATTCAATTTGTGAGCATAATATTGAATATTACCATTAAGCTAAAACATTGTTCTGGTGCATATGAGAGCTTCATAGTTCAAAAAAGCTTCAAAATATTCAAGTGAAACCAAATCAAACTGTCATTTTAGAATGTATAGCTGAATAATATCCATAATGAAATGAATTGTATTAAATAAAAAGCACCCTTATTTCTCTATTGGCAACATAGAAATTAACTTGAGGGAAGCGAGCTATAGTATTTATATGCAGCTGTAGTAGTGATTTTACTTTACATTTGCATATTAAAACCTGCATTTCAGCAAAGCAAATGACTTTGATAAATTGCTTTCCACATAATTATTGAATATTCTTATGCATCTTAAAAGACTTCAGACACTTTTAAAATTAATCTGAAATTTCACACAAGGGTAATTTTTATACCCTTTATTTTTTTTTTTTAACATTTTTCTCAGAGAGAATTTTTAATGAATCTTGTCATATACTTTTAAATTAAAAAGGGTATGAAATGAAAATTTGGTTTCATTTTTTTTTTCAGTCTGTTGCTCCTTTTCGTTATTGATTGATATGCCTTCAAACTTGTTTAATTTTATACATTTTCAAGAATGGTGATTCTTGAAATAGCAGTATTTTGCAGTCCTTAGGTTTGTGGTACTTTTTCTTCCTTTGAGCCCTGGAAATTTAGGTTCTGTATTATTTTTCAGACTAGCCATGTACAGATCTATGTCATAGGAGTATTTCTGGTATTATCACAAAAAATTTCTTCCATATTATTTGCTATTTCTGAGAATATGAATAAAAAATATTCTCTGTCCTCAAACTAGGAGAGAAAATAAATACCTTCACCATCTCTCTCATGGTTTTATAAACCAAGATGTCAAATATCTGCCTTCATGTGATTTAGATGGACTTTTAATCATATTTTATATGATTTTCATTTTTCCAGCCATCAATGTCCTAGTCAAAGTAGTCTGCCTTCCTGGAGAAGCTGCTCCCTACCTTTGATATTCCCTTTTGCCCTTTCTATTTTAGCAGCTCTGAATGGGGAAATCAGAACTACGCAGAATGGCCAAGATGTGGGGCCACCATGGATTTATAGTTTCCTAACCACGTCCTAATTCATTACTTATTCCTTTACATCCTAAAACCTTTCCATTTACTGTGCTTTCTTGGCCCTTACTGAGGGTGGACATTTATCTCTTGGTTTACTAAAGGCACTACACAGCTCCTCCATGATCACCTTTCCTTGTCCCAATCCCATTTAGAAGGTGAGCCACAGCAGAACAGATACCAGACGGGTCTAATACAGAAAAACTGCGTGCTCTGCTGATATTGTTGAATAATTACTTGCCTTTATGGACAGAAATTTATACCAAAATGCACAGTTCTTTGTATAAAGATCAACCTTTGAAAAACTGCCTCTGCTGTGCCCAAACAAGGCACACTTCCTGTGCCTCCATGAAGCTCAGCCAAAAATTCCTCACCAGAAGCCATTTGCTCTTTCATGCATCCTTTCTTCATGATGGAAATTCATGGGTTAGGAAAACTTGGCAGTAGTTGAAAATAGGACTTCTCTTATTTTGATATTCTTTCCAATGGAGTGACAGTGTCTCAAAGCTGAGCCAATATCCCAAATCTAGTATTAATCTCCATTGTAAAAAATGAAACATTTATTCAGTGAGCAATTTAAGTCTGGCTTATGTCATACTTAGGGAGACTTTACTGTCCTACATGTCAGTAATGAGGAAGAGAAAAGAAAAAATGAAAAAAAATTGTCCCCTGAATGTTCTGGAGCGGTGATGGAGGTTTTGCACATACTGACAAGGCTTCTGAGGAAAAGTCTCTAAGGTGAAGTTCCTGTTGTATATCACTGTAAATATCTTCCTTTTTTTTAATCCCTCTTGGTTCTCTGTCTCAGCTGATATTTTCTTTTCTGTGGCCTAAGGATGTCAAGAACTATTTTTTTTTCTTTTATCATTACTACATACCCGTGTCTTAAATACACTGAGCATAAATGGATTCTATTGAGTCTAAACATAAGACAATTCTAAATAGAAATGTAAATGAATACAAGGCAAGGACATTTAGAGAAGTCTTTTAAAATAACAAATAATGTTTTGAACTAAATGCCTCATGCAGCAGAATTACTTTGCTCTGAATACAAACTGATCTTCAGAGGGTTTTTTTCTGTTGTTTTTGCTGTGTTTTTTTTAATTAACTTGTCAACTTGATATTTATTTAAGCTTTCATTCCTTTTAGGTTTTGACTATGTAGTCAAAACTGCTGCCAGTAGCAATTGTACGTCCTTCCTTATAGATCCCGAAGAAATCTCTAACATCTTCTCTCTTTGCTGAATGTTAACAGGTTATTGTCAATATGGTAACAGCTTTGCATTTCAGACATCTGTTTAAAATAGTGACAAAAATACAAAATTTTTGATGTCAAATCCATGATTTTCTGGCTCCTTTGTCTATAGCAAGGTGACACTCTTAGCTGTTTTAGGGTGGTATCATTTTCCCCTGAAGGTCACATATATATGTCTTCTAGAGGATGACTTTTAGGTCTTGATTGTTGTAAAGGATTTTTTTATTAAGTTCTTTCATAGGCTTTGTCTAGCTGAATCTGAAAAATGTGTCTAATGCAAAAACTAATACATTCTGACACAAACAAATGCTTAGGCCATAGTTCTTCTTGAAATCAAAATCATAAAAGAAATTTCTTTTCCAATAATAAGTAACAATTCTAGGGTATAATATTTCATTAATAGATGAGTCTGTAGAAGGCTTTGTGCTTGCACAATCATTTTTAAAGATAATAGAAGTGAACTAAATTGTGTCAATTTGTCAACTTTGCTGATTTATTTCTTCTATTTCTCCCAGTAACTTGTTTTCATTCTCTTATAAACTCTCCCAAGACCAAGAGGAAGCTATTCTGTATTGCTCATTAGACTTACCAACTTTCCCAACGGATAACTGGGAAAGTCCTCTCCCTTTTTAGAAAATCCATCTACGCTCTAACAAAATAAGTCAATGCAACAGCCATTCTCCTCTCCTCTATCATCACAATATATATTACTGACTATAGTCTAAAAGTAGATATCTAGTCTTAGCTTTGGCAAACAAATCAGTTTTGAGTTGAAGAACAGTGAGAATGAAAAAAATACAATGGTTGTTGACCTCTGGTTTACAATAGAAGCACTGAATTTTTGTTAATTTACATTAGTTAAGGTGTCTGTTAAATATCCCATGAAGCAATTTAGCGAAGTCCATGAACTAATTTAAGCAATATTAATTAATTTTGAATAGAACTTGATGCAGATTTCAAGATAGAAGAGAGGCTGGAACAAGATGATCTTTGTGATCCCTCCCAACCCAAACCATTCTTAGATCCCATGGTCTTGTTCCCTCTACTGAACTTTCCCGCACCTGGGACCCATGGACATGCTCCTAGGACACAGTTGTTGTAGGACATATTCTGAATATCTGCCCACTGGGGGATGTATCCTCATCTTCTAATAATGCAGGGGGATTTTTCTGTGCAAAGAATTTAATTCCTAACTTGTTATAAATGCTCTAGAAATCATGGGTTTTCACACACATGCTAATGAAGGTCTGTGTCCTGAGAATAAAAAGAAAACTGAGTCTTCTTATAAAAGAACAAAATTTACCATCATCTGCCATCTTCACCTCAATCAGGCTCTGCCCCCCTGAACAAGCTCCCTTAAAGGCTTCTGATATTGGTTGTGTTACCACAGGGCAAAGTTTACATGGCTTTGGAATTCTGTAGAAAGACTTAATCAGAATGAAAACATTTTTGGACGACACCCACCAAACAACTCCATGATGCTGGAAGGGAAGGGGAGAACTGGTTTGCTGTCAGTGCTTTCACTGTTTCTTGTGGAGGTGGGGACAGAGATGCCAACAAGCCCTGGTGTTTTGTCAGACCTAAGGGGAGGAGCACATCGCTGGAACAGAGGGTTGGCTCCTCTCCACAAGTAAGGAAACACAATTACCTCAGAACAGGGAAGAAGAGATTAATTAATGCATCACCACTATTCCCAAAAAAGGGACATTTTTCCTAATGTAATGACATTTCTCCTTCAGCATTTTGGGTGCCATTTTTCATGGTGACCTTCACGAGGAGGACAAATCTACAAACTCAAGGTTTTCAGCAAACATTTCGGCAAACTTCCCCTTCAAGAGATATAACACACCCCATCTATTCATTTCTTGCTTTGAATATGCATAATTCTTGCTTGCCTCCATTAGGATGACTCCTTCGTGGTCAATGCTATTTATGCAATGTATATGCTTATGCAAATAAGAAGTGCCTTTTTACAGAAGAAAGTACACTTAATGAAATGTGCATCAAACCCACAAAGATAAGGCACAGTTCAAGTCTCACTGCAGAATACTGATGGCAGAAGCACAATGATCTCAGGTTTTATTGCTGTTATTTTCTCTGGGAGCAACACCCTATGGTTGTAACATGAGGATGGGCTATGGTAGTGGAAAGAAGTCAACATTCAGTGTTTGTATTTAGAATACAACTTTAAAATGAGGGGGAATAATCAAATCGTTTATCATCAGGATGAAGATTTGAGGTGTTTTTCCTGCTCTGCTTTTGAATGAGAAGGATGATGGTATGACACCAGAGGTGGGGGGTGGGGACTGGGGAGGGAGAAGCTCATACTTAGAGATTATATGTGACAACCAGATAATCACAGAATTATTCAGGTTGGAAAAGACCTTTAAGGTCATTGCGTCCAACTGTAAACCCAGCTCTGCCAAGCCCACCACTAAACCATGTCCCTAAGCAGCACATCTACACATCTTTCAAATGCCTCTGGGGATGGTGACTCCTCCACTTCCTCGGGCAGCCTGTTCCAATGCCTGACTACCCTTTCAGTGAAGAATTTTTTCCTAATATCCAATCTAAACCTCCTGTGGCATAACTTGAGGCCGTGTCCTCTCGTGCTAAAGTAACTCAGGGTTTTTTTTTAGGGGGAAGGCTTCCTTTAAATCCATTATCTAGTCTGACCCATTTATGACACAGGAATTCTCTTTAGAGCATAGTTTATGGAAACAAGGAAAAGAGCAGCACAGCCTAACTAG
>VZTE01000365.1:2162566-2183653 GCA_013397775.1 Eulacestoma nigropectus | reverse complement strand
AAAAAAAAGGCAGAACACCACATTGGTGCAATCTTTATATTATTAACAAAATACATTACATGCAGCAGGCAGGCCACAGCTTTACCTTCCACAAAGTTAAACATCTTATTGGAAAGACTTTTCTCCAGTTGTTGTTGATCAGACATTTAAGTGTGCATCCTGGAGGAAACTGATATTTTTACTTTCTTTTCATTTTAAAATCAGTAAGAAAAGTAGAGAATTTTTTTTAATGAACCCAGTGATTCCATGGATCTTTTCTAGGCTGTAGTATGACTGAACTCCAGTTCCCAAGATAAACTACAGAATAATTTTTTTTCAAGAAAATGGTGATTGTCTGGAAATCACAGTTCCCTTCAAAAGCCAATCTGACAAAATCAGCTTTTGATGAGCTCTAAGCCCCATTTCTTCTCAGCCTACTCTTTCTTTGTTCCTCCCTGCTGTCTGTTCTGTGAAATCATGCCTGAAAGCTGTAAGTGTAATACACTTACCAGTCATACAATTTTAAACAGAGTTGTGGTATCTAACAGCCTTGTGAGCTTGGAGTGTGTCCATGACTCCTGAGATACACAGAGCAAGAGACCTAAACTGTGCACTTATCTTCGTATGACTGTTATTTCTCATTAAGTTACATATTTGAAAAGAAAACTAATCTGATGTTATTTCTGATACCTATTTCTGATTATTTCTGATAATAGTAACTCTTTTACCCAATAGTAATTTATAATTTTATTCTGTGGCATGTGAACAAATATTTATCTTCTTAAAAAGTTATTTTTTTCTCTTATTTGTCCAAGACCTAAAAGTAACCAAACCAGTCTTGTCAATCATAGTGCATTTTGTCTGTCATGGAGAGTGAATTTAATTGTGCTAATTAAAGCTGAAAATCAAACACAGATCTGACCATATAAAGGCAAACAAGCCCATTAGTGTTAAAGCTGACAAAATGTGAAGGTCACAACTTACATATTAATATATTCTTCCATGTGACCTTCAGTTGTAAACAAAGAATATTAAATGCTGTTATTCATCTTCTGCTAATGAACATATATTACTCTGGAGTCTAATGAATAGATAAAGCATCTATGTTCATCAAATATTTATAAAAGTAATATTTTCTGTGCTTACCAATTAAAAGGGTATTTTATTACAAATTTAGAGCACGCCAGCTTCAAAATCCTTGGAGACTAGGTGCTTGAGAGTGCCAGGAAATGAAGACTGGTCTTCAAGTCATTATATTAACATGGTTATTTTCAATAGACAAATATGAAAATGTAATAATAAACATAATATTAAGCCAAGTGAATAATCAATGGATTTTCTGATTTCTCTCTCAATCCCTGCTCTGGCAGTAGCTGAAGATTTCAGTATTCTCTGAACAATTCAAAATAGTAACCTGCATCAAAGCTATTTGCACAGAATTTGCCCCTACTCTCATCCCATTAGAGATATTCAGATCACTATCATCCAGCTAAACACAATACTGTGTTATTGTGTTATAGATCACAATACTGTGATCTATAAGTATCTAAAATACATATACATACACCTATAAGTAATATTTGATATTATGAAAGCATATAATATAATATTTACATAGTACAATTAAAAATATTCACATGCTTACATGGCTTGCAGAGGCCATCCCAATCCTTGTACATGACAAAAGTGGAACGTCTCGGGGGCACAGGGTCTCCACAGCAAGCTGAAATACTTATGGCAGGTGCTATTCAAACAGGCATATTAATACAAAATAAGTGCAATGAATAATCTGTGTGGATCTTAACATTTGCAAACATGTCATCTTCAGTTTATGGATATGCCAGAAACTTATGCATAGATTTCAGCAGCCTAATATTTTCTCTTCTGTTTTTGTTAGTTTGCATGAAAATAACTGTCACATAAATCACAATTTATAGAGTCTTTAAAACTTTTAGATTATTAATATATAGGGCACAGAATATTTTATATGTGGAATAAATACTTTCCTTGGAAGGTGAAAGGCTAAAAAAATTCCCAAGCAACAAGCTTTTCTCATTAGATTACCTTCAGCAAATGTGTGAGCAATAAATTTTAATAAACAACAGTTTGGACATTTTTCTTGTTTCTTTCTGGCATCAGATGGTGGAGGCTGCTTTTCCGTCACAAGCACATATCTGGAACACCCAAAAGAGTCAGCCCTAAGAATCTGCTAAAATTGACATATTGCTTCGGCTTTGTTGCATTAAGCTGCTAAGAGCAAACAAGGATTTATTGGGCAACTTACAAGGGAAAAAAAAAAGGTCATTTTCCTCCAGTGCAGGCCACTGGTGCCCTCTGCTGTCACTCTGCCGAGTATCACGGGTTTGCTTTTGTTTCTCTCTGGTCCCACTCAAATTATTTCCAAACTGCTGTTATTGTTTCACAATTATGCTTGGAAGTTACTGTGTAAATGTAAAAATGAGGAGTTTCGTTTTCCCTGTCAGTTTGTGCTGCCTCCATCAAAAAATAAATGTTCCAGACAAAGACTTTCATCATTTTTCTGCCCTCTGTGACTGGGTATCGAGTGTTACACCCACACACAGCAAATAGCTGAACACACAGCCTGGAGTTTTTCTCTGTGTCCTGAGGTTTTTCTGTAGCCTCAAGAAATTAGTTGGCATCCTGTTCAAAACTTTCTCAGTCTGCATTCCCAATAGGACAACGAAAGCATTTTTGATGACCTTAACACTCTGCAGCTGCCTCAAAAGCCACTGCTGTCCTATGGCTGTCTTCCCATATATTAACACACCTGTGGTTAAAACTAAAAGCCTTCAAATCTCGTGGCAGCCCCGATGCTGGATAACTCTTTGAGAGGAAAGATGTGCATAGCAATGAACAGCTTTATCCAGAAGCCTTTCACTTCAGAGGAAATTTAGGTAAACTCCCACATCCACATGAAAATGCAGAGGTGGCTACAGGCCACAGCTGCCACTTCTGTAACAGCTTTTCTCTGATAACAAGGCTGATTTATACCTGGTGCTCAGGCATCATGATGATGATGATGAATGTGTCAAGGAATATATATTCAGGTCCCATTATCAGCAAGGTAAGAAGAGTCAAGAGATAGGCACAAAAGTTTTGCTGCTGTTGTGAAAGCAGCGTGTTACGCCTGGTAATGTGCACTACATCTGCTCGTCTGTGGCACTGAGTTTCTCAAAGGTCTGAAAGCACAGCGAATCCCATTCTTGGACAGAATTATGCAGGAGGCTGAGAATCAGCAGGATGATCTGAGTCCAGGAATGCAGAGTTAACTTTTAGCCCAGTTGCATAATGAATGGAGATTTTTGAAAAATGGAAGAGATTAACAAAGGAGATTGCTCCCCTATGAAATGCAAAACTGTATTATTGAAAGGACAGTTTGTGTCACTTCCTTTTTACTGGGTGGAGTTCTCCTTTGTTTGACTAGAAATAAAGACCACTGATCAGGAACAGCACGTCAGAGACACTGAGGGTTTTGGCTTTAGACAGCACAGTCTACAGGCAAAAAAATCAAAAAGGAGTAACTTTTTGAGTCATGAATATGTGCAACTCTTTTTGTGACACAGCCAGTTATTTTTTACTTGTTTCAAAGAAGAACAAACTGGATCTTTTGCATAACTAGAGGTAAGGGAAAGGAATAACAAATACAGAAATAGACTTTTTAAATTTTTTAACACTCTTTATACATATCTTTTGAAAGTAGCCCTTAAAGGCTTTTCTGAGTTCATATTTATCCTGAGACATATTTGCACAAGAACCCTTCTTTTCAGCTAAATTTGGAGTTCTTGCCATCCTTCATACTTCATTCCATTTGTATTTTAATATATTTATGATTGAAAAGCAGTCTATTCAAGACAGAGCTTCTACCTTTAACTACCTTACCTCAGAATCCCCACTTTTTCTGCAGAGTGCAAACATCTGTAATGTGTCTCTCCATATGAAGAGGCAAGGATCGTGAATTCAAAATGCCAGATATAAAGGACAAACTAAATAAAACCGTCCTCATGTCTCAGCAAAACTAATTTAAATTTCCTAATATAACAAAGCAGCTGTGAATCTACTGCCTGGAGGCAGAGGCACTGTGCACACTTACCAAATGGCCGAGCAGATGCCCCTGTTTGGATCCTCAAGAGACAGGAGGTGTTGTTTTTGTGCAACACATTGCTTCCTTTGGTGCCTCAGAAAATTACTACTGAGATCCCTCTGCATAATAGCCAGAGCTGCTTAGGTATTCACACTAAGAGCTAAAGTTTTATGTGTTCTAGTCTGGAGAACAGCTGCCTACTTTCCTAGTGTTCACCCTTTTTGTGAGGTCTTAAATCACCCCAAAACTGCTACTTACTTCAGAGTTTGCCTTTCTGGAGGCTTCAATCTAATTTCCTCCAAGTATAAGAACGGGCAGGCATTCGAAATGGCTGGAACACTTGTTGGACTGGCTAAAAATATTTTCACAGGTGTGATATTTCCTGCTCCAGAAGCTTAAAGCATCTTAATGCTGGAGGAGTGTTGAGGGGAGTTCTCCGTGACAGCTTCCCTGGTGCTATTTTGAGAAGATCTCTGTGATCTCTTTTCTAAGAGAAGTTGGTTCTTACTCACAGCATGTGAGAGTCACCATTGTTTTACTGCCAGGTCAATAAGAAAGGTAAGGTCCATTATCACATCTAACAGAAAGGTTCAGGGGAAACATAGTTCAATACAGTGGACTTCCTCTGTAAACTTGGTAGGAGCATTTTGTGTCCTATTCAGTGAATTTATGAACAGTGTGACCAAATAAACCTGCAGGACACATTTATGACTCCGTCATTGGTATACTGTTTCCTCTCTCATATACACACACACACACACATATATATATATATATATGCCCACACTAGTCCATATTCCATGTTCTAGAAGGAATGTAAGACTTCGTTCTGTTAATAAATCACTGTCCACTTTTGTCTGCATTATTTTCCCACCCTTTTTTCACAAAATTATCCTTATCTTAAATACACCTTCCAGGGCTATATATGCAGCTCACATTTATTAGTCAGAATCCTGCTTAACCATTATTGGACACGTGGACCGAACCAGTTTTCTTTTAGAGACTGAAATATATTCCTTTCCACTCTTGTTGTTCTTGAGAGCTACAGTTATTGGACGTGGGGCTTTGTGGTTTGGGCGAATTATTGACTCCTTTATTACTGCATCATAAAATCTGTAACTACACTTTCCTAAATGCTCTCACATCTCTCTCACTGTCCAAACAGCTAAAACACGAGGCAGTCTGTGAGGAGAGAAAAAGAGGTGTGTGAAGGAACAGAACTAGAAATCTCATTAGGTGTCATATAGTTCAGGGACACAGAACACAGTTTGTTTTCTTTCAGAACACAAAATTCAAGGTACGGTGTTTCTTCTGATTGGAAATGAAGTATTTTATAGTTGTGGGAGGCTTAGGGGAAGGGGGTTGTTTTTGTGGGTGTTTTGGGGGGGCAGGAGGCAATATAATATTAAGACAATTTCAGCCTGTTGGATCTTTAATAAGCACGAAAGTCAGTCAATTTTGGATCATTACAAGCAGAGAACCATTATGCACTTTTCTTTTGCAAGCTGAGATTGCATTCTTGTGCCCTAGCTCATTAAAATGATGAAAAATTAAACCATCTAAGGGAAAAAAAAAAAAAAACAAAAAAAAAAAAAAAAGAAAAAAGAAAAAGAAAATTTTCTGCTGTACCAGCTCACATAGGGATTAGGTAATAACCAGAATCAGTCTAAGACTGATGGTGAGACCAGAGGGTGAAATGTTCCCTGTTAGTGTCAGTAATCAGTTAGAACAGCTTGTCTCAGCTGTGAAACCTCACCTGGGAAAAAGACACACAACACAAACAGAAGTCCTGCCAAAATGAAAAAAAAAACAAACCCACGGTGTTTTGCAAAGAAGCAATGGAGCAGTGATAAGAAAGAAAGAAAATTTTAAACTTTTCATTTCAATCTTCCATGCCCAGCAGCTTCTGATTATCTACATGTTAATAAAACTCTCTTAAGAGATCAAAAGTCCTTTTGTATGTCTTGCTATTCTCATGTAAAAAAAGAAAAAAAAAAAGTGTAATTCTGATCAAAAAGAAATGCACCACATCCTTCAATTTATTCAAAGTTTTATTTCAATCATGATATTTCAAGAATCATTTGTAGTGCCAAAATTTTTTAAGAAATGGACACTGGAATTTTGTGGATGCTAACTCAATCAACATTGAGTAACATGTTTGGATGATTTATCCAGCTATGTAGAGCCATGCTGTGGAAGTTCCAATTATGCATAATTACAATGTGTCCTTCAGCCTCCTCAAAATGAAATTATGTTTTTTTTTGAGTTGAAAATAGTAAACATCTCTAAAAAATAAGGTCCTATGGAAAAGTTATAAAGACTGTGTTGGATCTTGCTAGATCATGGCTGAAAGCTTCTGAAGCTGAAGATTTAGATTTGCAATTGTTGAGCAGATGAGATCAACACACTGACACAAAGGCACGGAGCATTTTTCACGACGCTGATTTGATTCGAACGATGTTTGGTAGAACCAGATCCATGTTTTATTATGCTAAACTTTATTCCTGTAGCAGAATGCCTGATGCTGATAAGAAGTCCTTTCCTTGAATCCTATCAGTTTCTAGCTGCTTCATGTATTATGGCAAACTTGAATTCTCCTACTGCAAGAAAATAAAATGGAAGTGGAATTGTAGCATTTCATCTAGTTGGTTCCTGAAAGTTTAAATCAATTTTGGAACTTTCTTAAGAAAAAAATTGTGTGAATTTTTCACCTATTATTCTTCTGGCATGAGTTTAATATAAAGAATTTACTTTTTGCAGCAGTGGGAAACTAAGAAATAACTACTGATAACTTAAGACAGCACAAAACCAAAAAGTTTATCTGGTAATATGAAGACTTCAGGGGAATAAAAAAGCTGTCAGGATAGTCCTACAATTTACTGAATGACCTTAGAGGGAAAAAAAGAAAGACAAATGCAATGATCAGAATAGCTGTGAGAATGTGAATTTTGAAGCAGAAAGAATATAAAACATGCCAGACATCAAGTTCAGAGACCTGACCTTATTTACAGTTCAAGTTTTGTAAACCCAGCATGAAACCCATGGATACAAATCAGTTTGGAAGAATTTGCTTTGACACCCTACATCTGGGATGATGATTTAAGTGGCAAGCACGCACTGCATTTCACGACAAACAAAATTTGTCTTTTTTGAAGCAAGCACACAGCCACGCTCAAATGTAATGAAACATCCAGGGCCAGGTCTACTGAGCTTTAGAGAGTGTGATACTTGCTATTGCGCTAATTTATACAAGCCTCACACTGAACTTCAGAGGAACCTCTGTCTCAGAGGTAGCATAGCAGACTCTGTGTTTCCTTGTCAAATGCTTTTAGTTAACAATGGTTATTTGAAAATATCTAACTCGTGGTATGAACTGAAAAATAGCTTTTCTTTCAGAAGGAGCATGTAAGTAATTGTACTCTGTGTAATGTACCTAAGACTATTTCTTTTGGAGGAAATTAGTTTTTCTTTAATTTTTCAGAGCTCAGCTAAGCAAACCCTCCAGCTAATATTCGTCCTCTTCCTCAATATTTTATTTCATTTCATTTCATGAAAAATGAAATTCTAGTATAAGACTTAATGAGTACAAACCTAAATATACTTTTTAGTATGAATGTTTTTAAGGTTTGTCATAACTACTGCTGACATTAGGTGAAAGTAAATTGCCTTCATGCATCATAGCCTACCCCAGTTCATCTCATAATCACCTTCAAGCAGGTGACTGAACATTTAATCCTAATAAACTGCTAGAGAGTGAGGTGGTGAAATCTTTTGGCTCCACTGCTCATAAGTGTTCTCTGGGTAGTGAGGTTATTTCCAGCTATCCTGCTGTGAAATGTACTGCCATTAAATTTTTCACATGAAAATCAGGGGAAAACACAAAGAATGGCAATGATTTTTCTTCGATATTTTTAAAACTTTGAGATAGTTAAGACTTTTCCTTCTTTCTACTTATCACTTACTGTAGCTATAAAAACGTTCGTAATTTAGAAAACTAATTAAAGCACTTAGCTGCTTGCTTTGTCATAGACCTAAATGACAATCAACCGCTCAGCCCTTTTTTCTTCTCTTGTACGATGTTAATGATCTTACTTCTTTCTCTCACAGAGCTGTTTCTTTACATTTGTGCAGATAAAGAACCCCAAAACATAGAGATGTGCTTTTTCTCTTCTTCTACCCATCTCTCCCTTCTACTGAGTGAAATCCAGTTTCCATGCAAAAAGTTAACATTAAACCAGCACACCTTCAGAAGGAAAAACTTTGGGGTTTGTTTTGTTGTTCCAGATAAAGAGTTTTAAATTGTATGCTTTTATCCATACCACTCCAAACTTCACTGAGAAAAGCTGCCAGGACTTTAGTATTTTATGATATGTCTATTTTAAAGTAGGAAGTGAAAAAACATTGAAATTTATCACTGTTTTCAAACCTTCAGTTTTAGTTATTTTATGTCTCAAGCTTTGAGTGTTCTGAAGTCTGCATCAGTTTAATCACTTGTCAAAACTTCTCCTGAAAGTTTTAAAAAAGGGTAAGGTACTGTAGAGTTTGGCACTTTAGAAACTCTGCAACTTAGACAATTTGACAATTTTTAGCTCAAGTCATCTGTTGAAGACACAGCTGTAACAGACACTTCAGAAGAAGGTGTCTTACTGAAAAAAAAGACTGATTTGCCACAAATAGTAAATTTTTCTGAACTATTTCACTTTGATTGTCTTCTTAGTTGCTCCACCATAAGTCAAAAGCAACCCTGCTGAAATTCCTGTCTTTCAACAGAGAGAGAAGAATCAGGTCAAAACAGTAACTGGAGATGTTGTAAATACACAATGAATTGTTGAAGTAAATAATAAAATAATAAAAAAGAAAAATAGACAACACTTTCTGCAGAAAATGGAAGTTTTGCCATAGTAAACTTTGGACTTGGTAAAATTTGAGCAGAACCTTGTAAAAAAGTTACAATGATGTTTTCTTACTTTTCAGACAATTGCTGAGTGACTGGTTGTTCTTTATCAAGAAGGTTTGCAGAACAAAGGTCATTACAGATACTAGGGGAAAAAAAAAAAATAAAAGCATCTTCTCACACAGATTTTCCATCCAGAAATGTCCCTGTTTATAGTTAGAAAGTGAAATGTGGAAAGGCAGGTCTAGAGGAGAAAGAGGCACAGTGACAATATTGGAGTGGCATCAGCCCTAGGACAGAGGACGTGCGAGTTTGGAAAAGACACATCATCCTTATCATCAGAGAAATGCAGGAGATCCTAAAATCTAGAGTCTGTTGCTAAAATAAAGCAGTTTTCATTTGCAAAAGAGAAGAAGAACAAGGCAACCAAACCTACAGAAACACTACTCAAAACAGCGAATATGGTAATGTCAGAGACTAAGAGTGATATTTGGAAGAACATTGTCAAATTAACTTTATCAATACAAACAGGGAGATGAGTGAAATTACCACAAGTTGTGGTAAGTTTATTTGTTTGTTTGTTTGTTTTGGTTTGGGGTTTTTTGGGGGGTTTTTGTTTTTGTTTTTTTTCTGTTTTCTTGGTTTGGTTTTGGTTTTGTTGGCTGGTTTTTGTGGGTTTTTTGTGAGGTTTTTTTGTTGCTTTTTGGGGGGGGGTTGAGGCTTTTTTTTTTGGTTGGTTGGCTTTTTTTTTTTGGGGGGGTTTTTTGGAAGAAAATCCTCTAGTAAGAAATTTACTCAGTCTTAATGGCCTGTGATGTTAAACCAATGGCTGTGTTTTACAGGCGTCCATCTCACCAGGGCATTGGAGAAGATCTTGGATTACGCCCGGAAGATTCCAGGGCGAAGGAAAAGACAGGCATAAAATTTTATGATCTATATTTTAATGAATACAGCAAGCTTCCAATGACACTTGGGATTTACAGTCCTTAGGACACGACCATCTTTTCCTGTGCACTTTCAAAGAGAAGACATTAGATGGATTTTGCTGTGGGTACAGTTGAAAGAGAACAGCTCTGAAAGTCTGAGTCACACCACACATGATGTAGAAGTCATTCCCAGCTGAGTAACTCTCTTCTCACGTCGGCACAAACATTAATATACGGTGCACATGAGCATGCCTATTTAATTTAATACAAATATTATGTGCAGTATATTCAACATTTTCAATTTTTCATTTTCAGGCTCTGGTAGAATCACAGAATCATTTCAGCCAGAAAAGACCTCTAAGGCCATTGTGTCCCAACTTTGAGCAATAAGTGGTTATATAATTAGCTAGATATTCTTAAAGAAGTATTTATGCTCCATTAAAATAAAACTAATTTATAAGTATACAAAGAATTTCTTTTTTTACCAAACACATGCACTTAAGAAAGGAACAGTTCCCATTTGGACATCTTGATGCTGCATAGATATGAAGGTTAAATTGTTTAATGAAAGAAGGCATTATCCTAAAACAACAGAATAATTGTTATGCTAGAAAACCTACCAGGCAAAAAGGCTACACTAAAAGTAAAAGTCAGAATTTTATGTAGATTCTATGCAACAGACAGCTGAAACCCAGGCTAACTAAGATAATTAGGAAAGGAGAAGATCTGAAGACTTTGATACATTGGCTCTTTTCTTCCTGTTGGATATACACCAATTCTGATACTTTGGGAAACTGATGAGCACCTCCTACAATGAAGATGCTCAAAACCATCATTTTCTCTACTACTTCATGAGAGACTGAGTTTTGTCTGTCTGGAGCTGGCAGGTAAATACAAATGGAGCCATCAAACTCAGCCCGTGAGCTTGGCCACACGACAATCAATCTGAATGTAAAGGTTAACTAAGGTTAATATTGATTAGAATGGGAGAAAAGCACTAAAAGAATAAAAAAGGAAAAGATAATCCTATTTGGCTCCCACGATACGGGTCATATGTTTTATTCTGTATGTATATTTTTACTTTAAAGATGTGGAAGGAGGAAAGAGTGTAGGAAGTAGATAACAAACTGCTAAACGAAAAAAGGAAAGACACCTGAATATAGAAAAAAGATATCTGTAAAAACAAAGCAATAGCATCCAAGCCTCATTGTTCTGGAAAACACTCACACATTTGTATCACGAATATCATCTAAGCAGTTTATTTGAATATGTATCTCCGTTTTGCAGCTTGCTTTATCAAAATGTTTTATATACTGTTTTCTGGAGCAATTTATGGTTAGATATGTTTTGGCTTGTTATTGCTAGAAAAACAGAGAGGAGAAAAAATTGATTGTCAGAGTATTCAGAAAGTAATTTCTATTCTTATTGCAATAATACAAAATGCTCAGGTTAAAAATAAAAAGATGAAAAATAGACAAGTCTTAAGCTGATAAACAATCTATGTGATTCTGTAATTGTTTTTCTATCACGCAGTGTTTTGACAAATTGTGACGCTTTCAGAGCAGTACAGTGCAGTTTATGGAAACTTGGTTATCAGAAAGGTGCAAGTACTCAATGTATCACTTAAAATGATAGTATTTCTTCAAAAAACTTGTAATGGAGGCTTAATTGCTAGTTTTCATATGTTCTTACTAATGAACATGTAGATGTATTCACATAATGTTTGCTCTGCTGCTGACATTTGTAATAATGCCTACTATTCTTCAAGAACATTTTTAAAGCACCTCCTTGTATTTGGAAGTTTGCTAAAGAGTGTGGTGTTTGTTTCCCCCAACCCAGGACACAAGGTTTTAATTTAAACAAGGTTTTGGTTCAAGTGTTGAGATACATTTTTCACCACAAGTCTAATGAAAACAGCTAACAAAGCAAAGCCTTGACATTCTGCAGCTAAAGCTAAAATGATCTAATGGCAAGTTGTCACTGAAAAAGTCCATTTTTGTGCTGGAACTCCTGCCATTTCCATTTCACCAGAGCTGTCCCTGGATGATATGATGCGAAGAACCAGTTCAGAGTGCACTTCTCATTTCTGTCATGTAAAATTGATTTTTGGCTTGCTTACCTCCCTGGCTCAGTTCATCAGGGAGTCAGAGGAGCACCAGGAGTGGTTCAAAGGGTTGAGGGCTGCAATGTGAAACCATACTCTAAATGGCATGGGTGAAAAAATTACAAATAAATAATGAGATAAAGGATCAGTTTTAGGTGGGCCATGTAAAGCAGAAGGTTTTGCCAATATTTCTTCATGAAAGATACTTGAAATCAGATTCTTTAAAAGTCAGACTTTTTGTTGCAACAGCAATCAAAGAAGCAAAAGGAGTAAGAAAAGTGTAACCTGCATGGAAAAAATTCACAGGACTGGTTTCTTAAGCAATGTGGTTTTGAATTGTCCCATAAAAGAGCTTTTGGAGACTGAATTACAAATGTGTTACTCTCTTTCTTTCTGCCCTTCATTTCCATCTTTACTAAGTCCCACTAAGCTATGTGCAGTTTTGTGTGGGTGAGAACTGCACAGTAACATAACCAGAAACAATTTAAAACTGAACCATTCTATTTAAAATCCTTTACCATGCCTGAGCTTACTTCTGCCAGATCCTCCTTCTTTTCCTGATACGCACGGTATGTGTTTCCTTATAATCCTTACTTCATTCACATTATCATGGGAACAATTCAATAGGGACAAACGTTCATATGTGAAGCACATAAAGAAGGAAATTTCGAGTAGTTCTGAGAACATGTTGGAAAATTAAGTGAAATCCGTTGTGTATGCTAACAGTTTTCCTTGGTCCTCATTACTGCAGAAGCAATTTAAAATATCTTTTGCTGGGAGGAAATAATTTAACAGTCTGATATATCATAAACTTACAAAAGAATTCCATGTAATGAGAAATTTGGTTGAACAAATCAAAATCTAATAAATTAACTACAATTAAGTGTGAACTTAGTAATTTTCTGCTATTTTAATAAAACTTGCCATACTGGTGGCAAGAACTGGAAATCAGAATCAGCAGAGTTAAACTGATGGAGAAGCTTTGACAGCAGCAGCAGGGTTAAAATATAGTCACAACATGTAGTCACAACATGGCTTTTACACATGGAAAAATCACAGAGGAGGAAGATTGGTGGGAAGCATGTGCATGACTTTTATTCAAGAGATTGTTCATTTTCTGTAAAGTCACCTGAGGAAGAGAAAAGGTGAGGAATTTACTGAAGGAAAGGAATGAGATAAGATGTGGAGAGAGGTAAGGAAAAAAATTCTGCTGGATCATATATGGTGTTAGAAATGTAAATGGTAGTTCATAAATAAACATCCATATCTCTAATGAGGGTTACGTTTTTCTAAATTATTTTAGATCTATAGTTATATTTGTATTAACTAACTGTATGGGTTTTTATGGAGCTGTTTCAACTCAGGTGCTTCCTGCTCAGTGTTTGCACCACATGTGGGCTGAAAACCACTGTTACTCATTTCTAGGCCTTTGCTTTTAGGGTCTGCAGACCTGACTCCTCTCCACCATAATATGGGGCCAGTCCCATTGGAATCCATCAAAGAGCTTTATAGGATCAAAAGCTCCCTCTCTTTCCAGCCTGAAAGACCATTACACATAGAACTGGGCACTGTTACCTCCTGTCCTTTATCACTTTGAGCACTCAAATCAAACGTTTTAAGAAAGCCAAGAGCTGTTTTAGAACAAAAAAACAGATTTTAAAAAGTGTTTTAGCTGAGATGTGCTACACGTCAACCTATGTTGGTTCTTGTAGCCTGTGGGATAAGCTTTGGTTTTCTCCTTATGAATCAAAGCTTAGGAGCAAGTTTGTCCCAAGAGAAGTTCTCAGAAAAAAAAAGTATCAAATGGTCTTCCTGTATTCCAAATCATATTTCAATGTTAAATCATAACAGTGGTAAATACTTCAGTTATTAAAAGTTCTAACTAAACATAAACTCTTTTCTTCAAAAGTGGGAAATATTTGATATTCATTAAAGATATTGTAGAAATTTCCAGTGTGAGGTTTGATTTTGTGCTTGCCTTTAAAAACAAACAAACAAAGCAAAAAAACCCCACAAAACCTTAAAGATTCAAGACTGTCAGAAGCCTCCTAAAAGGCCTCTGTTTAATTCATAATCAAAAATGAACTCACAACATATTTCTCTCACTTCAACATGCATGAAAAGTATCCAGCCATTCTACTTTCTCAAGAGATTCTCATTTTTTTCTTCGACTACAGATGAAAAGCTTTTTACAAAGTTGTTTCCCTTCTAAGAACATATGTTTACTACTCCAGAATTAAATCAGATCTGAAAATCACCATGAAGGTAGAAGTGGGTCTTAATAGATGATTAAATACAGATATAATTCTCTTTACTAGGACTTATTTTCATAGCAATTCAACAACCACACACCATATTCAGTCTCTCTCTGTGTCTTGAGACTATCTTGTTCCTACTTAAATTGATTTTAAATTATTGCTTAGTCATTATTGCTTGCCAGTGGTAAATAAAGAGCCCAGAAATTACCATGGAAATTGTGACATCAGTTTTTGTAGAAAACGCATAGGCTGTCTTGTTCTCTTGCACTGCGAAGGAGGTGTTGATTTCTCTGATTCTCAGGAGGAACAAGAACTAAGAGCTATGCAGGTATTAAGTGGGAGTGACACAAATGCCAGGAGGAGCTGAGACAGTCAACTTGTACCTCACTGCCAACTGTCCTGCTCCATTACAGCCTGACAGCCTTTAATAAAGTTGGGTTCTTGCTATATGGGTCTTAGCAGGTTCAAAGAAGTTGTGTAATTCTTTCTTGACAGTGGCATTATACACGCTTGTCTTTCCTCCTGCTGTGCCCCTGACGAATTTTGACGTTGCCTCTAAACTGTGTCAAGCTATAAGATACTTCTCCCAGAGCTACAGCTACCTAATTCATCAGCCTGAGTTATATGCATTGTGTCAGTAGAATTTAATTGCCAGTATCTCTTTCTAAGAATAGCTTTCCTAATGTATTTATACAGTGATTATAATTTGGAAGTTTCTTCCATCAAAAAAAAAAAAAAATACAAACAAGCAAACCCATCCAAACTGAAAGATACTTTCCATACTTTCCAAATTTTTATTTCCAATTCTAGTGGGGAAAACTACTGAAACTCTTTATTTTGAAAGGCAGGAAGAACTGTCAAGGAAACATCTTTGTAGTTAAAAAAGAAAGCTGCACTCTTCTATTAGCAATTGCAACTACCAAACAATTATTTTGATAAATAAATATTGAAGAAGTGGTTACTTTAAAATTAATATTAATTTACTTAACCCAGGCTGAGTTAAGCATCTACCCTGGCTTTTGTGTATCCAGCTTCACAAAACCAGGATGTAATTGCTGACACACCGAGCAAATTTCTATCAAGGGAACTCAAAAAAAAGACATGAAGTTGGTTTATGAAACTGTCATAAGCAAGCTAATGTCACAGAAAACATGTTTTTCAGTCTTTTGTTGCATTTTCTCTCAGCTGTCTGGCTGAGAAGAGGTGTGACAAAGCATCTTTGGTGGGCACCGTGGTATTCATCCAGGTCAACCCAACCCAGCATTGTTCTCTTTGCCTGCCTTAATAATCTCTCTTTTCTTCCCCAAGAAAAACAGACACTTTTCTGAGGAGGAGAGGGTGAAGAATGAGAAAGGGAAGGTATAAATCTCTTGATTTCTTTTTCATGCATGCACACACATGTTTAAAATCCATCACTTTTGAGTGTTGGAGGAGTGCTTGTCAGTAATAATCACTTTTATTTTTGTTTTCCCTCAAATGCAAAATTCTTTGGCTGTTGTTTTGCTGTCTTTAAACCATAAGCTGGAGAAAAGTTTGTATTTGCTCTTCAACCATAAGAACCCTGAAGCACTTCTAGCCAATATCAATAATCATTATTGACATTTTTTCCTAAATTGATCAATAGAGAAATAGTAAACCATGTTCAGACTGACAGATCTAATATAACTGGTTGATATTGGCAAGGTATTCTTGCAGGTTTTATTTCTAGATGAAGATTTAGACCCAAATATCTGAACTCTATTTACATTCATTTACCAGTGAGAGAGAAGGCTCACAAAAATAATAAGGAAATAAATTAATGGTTGCTTTGTTTTCGAAGGGAGAAATCTTAAATCTGGAAGGACAATTATACAGCTCATAGAGCTGAATGATCACACCACACAAAATACATTATGTATTTTGCTCTGATGCCTTTTCTCAAAGCAAAAGCTAAATTTGTTTCTCTGATGCCTCATGATTTAAGAGGGATGAAATCACAGAGTATGACAGTTTGCTACACACCAGGAGAAATCTTCTTGGACAATGCAAAAACTTGCTAGTTTGAAAAGAACAGAGAGATTCTGCCTGCACAGGAAGCACAATAAAACATTTATATTTGTCTCAATGCAGGGTAGCTTTTTTCACCATGCTGCAGTTTAAAATCCAAGCAGTCTTTGGTTCACTTGCTGAGAAGGTGCGAAGAGGACGATATTATCCATAGAATATCAAGCTTCTGCAACTTGTCTGTGCCACGTTTACTGCCTTGCATATGCTTTTACCTTGGGGTAAATGCAAGTTCTATAAATCGCTACTCTGAACTGTAGTTTCATATACTTACATTGTATTTCCAAAACCAACAATGGCCTGTGTAATACTGGCAAATATTTATTTTCTGATATAATCTTAGCATAAGTGTGGTAAAAAATAATCAACTCAAACTTTCAGATAGCTGGAAGGTGAGAGCAAGGATGGTTTTCTTCCTTGTTTTGAGAAATACTTGGTAGAGTTACAAGTCACTGCTTCAGGGTATTTTTCGCACTAGTAACCTTTATGCATCATTGACCAGACTTCATTTTAGCATCTGTTTGAAGCCTAGGAAATAGAGCAGTAAGCCAAGTGTTTTAAAATAAATATATTTTTATTATTATTTCAGATGATTTGTCATCATTCATGCTGAAGCTCTTTTAAAAATGGGGAAAAAAAGTAATTGAAATGGGTCATTTACAGTGGTTGCAGGAAAAGCTATACAGGGCTTATTTTGATTTGTTTAGGTTAGTTAGCTGATGGCAAAGTTCCTTGGGAATTAAAATAAAGGGAGGAAAGAGAAAGTGAGACAGAACACCAGAAAAATGCTTGTTTGAAAGCCAAGGACAAAACATTTAGGTACTATCCAGTTTATATATATGGATTATACCTTTAGCACACAGTCAGTTATCACGTCAACTCGAGCTTTAGAACACAAATTTTGAGCTGAGATATCCAGAAAAGTAACTGAATATAATCAGCATCAAACTGAACACATGAAATAATGAGACTAATTACTTCTTCTTGTGGGCCTAATTTATCATTTATGTCTGGTCATGTCAGGCTGCATCAGTTTGACTGCTGGGATGCACTGAAATGTGTGGAGTTCAGGTGCCACTCACACCAAACAGGCACCTACTGAAGGGTGTTTGTCTGGAAGGGACGCACAGGTTCATCTCCAAAGAAATCAGGCAATAGGATGAAAATTGAGGGTGATGATGATGATGAGTTACCAAATCTCAATCCCAGACTGGGATTAGAAGAGAGACACATCTGCTAATACAGATGCACACCTTCTTTCAAGGACAAATAGCAGTTGAGGTATGATTTATGAATTTTCAATCAACTCTGAACAGCAGATTTTGTACTTTCCCTTAATAGTCAAATGAATTAATATTCATATTTAAAGCAATCTTTTGTTTCAGTTAATAATGTGCTGATAAATACTGCAAAACTTAGCCTCCATAGGTTGTTAGCACAGCCACACATCAGTTTTGCATAAAAATTAAGATTTTAATGTCATAAACAATTTAAAATCTCTTGGACACATAGAGTAAACACTTCTTTTAAACAGTGTTTAAAAGAAGGGGCCAAGGAATAAGTCTGAGCACTGAACTCATGACTATCCATCTTGTTTGCTTGTAAGCTCAACTTCTCACACGTTTTCAGACTCCTCTAACTCTAAGACCAATTTCCTACAGTTAAAATTAGCCGTAAACTGTCTACAGCCAACTAAGCCATGCTAATTATTTTCCTAACTTGTAACTGGTACTCAGAGCCTCCTTTCAGAAAAAGAAGACTTAAAACCAACCAAACAAAAGACCACAAAACCCCAACTTTGCACGTGTGTGTGTTTAGAGAGATATGTATTGGGAATATATATAATACAAACATTTTCCTCTTTATGTATACATATTTTAATTTTAAAATAAAAGAATAATTGCCAGATCTACCTCTCTTTTATTTAACAATAATCAGAGATGCCAACTAACGCTGTAAAGTTTCAGTTTTTTTTAAAGCCTTTCTCTTCTTCCAGTTAAATTGAGATTAAATAAAATTAAAATATGGCACATCTTGGAAAGCAAAAGCTTCACAGGATTTTATTTCCATCCTACTTCTTTTTTTTTCTTTCAAAGGGCTTTTTCTTCTCTCCATTTCTTGTTTGCAATAAAGGCCAAGCACTAAGGGATGCAGCGCTCACATACGTGTGCCACTACTCCTAAGCACTTCAGGAGGGTGACATGTACTGCATACTGTCACATCAGTTGATTCTGTTAATTTTCAGAGGGACTAATGGTTAAAGGGACAAATATGAGATATATTTGCAGGACTGATGCCTCAATAAGCAAGCTTTGGGAAAACTGCAAAGCCATGCAATACGCTAATAAGAGGCCACCTGCCTGACTCCTGTGGGCCAGCTGCACACTCCAGTGATTTTCCAGGGTGGGTATGATGTTAACTACATGGCAGAGAGTGTGCTGGGGCCATCACGCAGAGAGCAGTGATCCATGTCTCTGTTGTAGCAGGAGAAAAACAAAATAAGAAAACGACATTTCAAGTCTGCGAGTGCCCATTCTCACCCTTGACACAGTGCTTGGTGCACTGTTCTAAATAGCATTTTAGAGATAATGGAGTTGTCTGAATCCTATTTGCAAATTTACTTTAAGAAAGAAAAATTACAGGAGCCTGGTCATAGTTGGATGAGTGGGAAAAACCAATAAAGCATTCAGACAGCATTTTAATGCTTGAATTTCATGCTTTTGAAGGTGTTAGACATCTGCCGCTGCACCACTATTTTAAAATGCAAAAGATGGGGAAATAGCATTTTTTCTTCTGGCAAGTGGCTACTGATGTTGTTCATCTTAGTAGCATTTTTTTCGCTTGAATCAGTAGATAATTATTTGAGGAATCATCTTTCTTATAATTTTCTCCTTTGAAAGCAAAACCAAGGCATTTACTTTCCAGACAAAGCACAAAATGTTGTGTCATGTAGTTTGGCTATAAAGTCTTACAGAGGAAGTGATCTGCATTAGAAGCAGGCTACTCAAGGCAGTTTTTGTTGGAATAAACTTCGGAAAATAGCTTGTTCTGTTCTTCAGGGGTTCTGCTTCTAGTAGACGGAAGGACTATGTTTTAGTGTTTCTACTACCTCTGATGGAGGTGGTGGAAATGTCCCAGAACCAGGGGTCAACATGAGAAGTGACCCCAATGACAGCTACTGGGACAACCTCTGGAGGCCTGGAGGCTCATCTCTTACCTCTGATCTTGGCTGATTGCTATAATCCTTTATAATCCTTTCTCATAATTCCCCCCTAACAACAGAAGACAATAGGGAAGAATATTCCAATAGCTAGAGTAGTTGTATTAGACCAGCGAAAAATAACTTACACAGAAGTCTGAGCAGGGTGCTTACAGAGCATCCCTAAACCCTTCTGGCAGGTGGGGCCTTTGTGCAACTTGAAAATCTGTCCAGTACTTATTCATCTGGTAATCAGGTGGTTATGAAAATGTGAAATGCCAGTAGGATTATGGAAGTACTGGGATAAATTCGGACAGCTGTACAAGGGACAAGTTGCCTGGAGAAGAGAACAACCCCCACTTGGCTACAGACTCCTCTCAGGCGGTTGTAAAGAGCAATAAGGTATCCTCCAGACTCTTTCTACAGGCTAAACAGCCCCAGCTCCCTCAGCTGCTCCTCCTGCTACAGGCAATTCACCAGCTCTGTTGCCCTCTCTGGACCTGCTCCAGCACCTCAATGTCTTTCCTGGATTGAAGGGCCCAGAACTGGACACAGCACTCAAGGTGTGGCCTCAGCAGTGCCCAGCACAGGGGGACAATCACTGCCCTGGTCCTGCTGGCCACACTATTGCTGATACAGCCCAGGTGCCATTGGCCTTCTTGGCCACCTGGGCACAGCTGGCTCATGTTCAGCCACTCTCAACCAGCGCCCACATTAATCAGTAACAGGCCCTCGTCCAACAGGTCATTCAACTATCTTCCCTCCTAAAAAAATCAAACCAAACTAAACCAGAAACCACCAAACGAGAAAACCTGCAACACACTGCCTTCCTCTACCTCTTTTGGCCTGCCTTTTTTTGTGTAAAACCAAGTATTTTTATGAGAGATGCCTAGAAGTCTTGGCCAAGTTTAGCACCCCTTCCTGATAGGGCTTTTTCCCCACCCTTTTAATGCAAGGAGCAGTGTTTCCTCTTTGCAATTCATAGAGACAAGATTGATAGATATAGAGGGGTGAAAAAAAAGTGAAATCTCTACAGACAGCAGAAACTTATGGAGATTTACTTCATGTTCACTATGACATCTGTTTGGGAAATGGACAAAGCTCACAGAGTTTCAATCCAGTGTTTTTAACATGAGATAATAAATTCTTGTTTGTGTAAGTTATATTTCAAACCTTAAATATTTCAAATTCCAGCCCATTTCTTTCCAAGAGTGAGAAGTACTGAGCAAACTGCAAGAGCAGATATTCCAAAGATTCAGGGTACTTCAAATGTGGTACATCCACTTTTACAGTAGTTTTTTGTAGCAATTAGCCTGACATTCAACTGAGTTTAAAATAGATCAATTCAATTCAGGACACTTATCAATACAAAACTGAAAGCTAAAGTGTAAGTGATGTTCTGCAAGATTGTATAATGGAACCTTGCCTGTCAAATCATCTGAACAGATCTTTCTGCTATAGCTACGGTTTCTTCAAGGCCTTTGCCATAACACCACGATTCAGAACAAAAGGAACACGTAAAATTTGGCCTCAACAGTAATATAACCACTTATCAAGTCTAAACTTTAAAAGAAAAGAAAAA
>VZTE01000365.1:2129721-2146592 GCA_013397775.1 Eulacestoma nigropectus | reverse complement strand
CCCCCCCATCCCTCCCAGTAAAACTTTTGATTTGTGAGCACAGGAATGCATGGTAGGACAGTAGATATGCTAGTGTAAAATTAAAGAGAAGCATATTTGATTGCTGTAATCTTCCATTAATGAACCTATCTGTACAGTAATTGGGTGATACAACCCACTCAGGCCCCTTTGTGACTGATCATTAAAGATCCCACGGCGCTCTTCACAAGGGTAGACTTATCCTTCCTGTCCTTGCCAAATTCAATCACAAGTGATAATTTTGTTCTGCCTATCTATATTTTCCCTGCAGTTTTATCTGGATAAGACTTTGCTTTTCATTTCCTGTACAAAAACTGTTGTATAATGTTTCTGTGTGCTATTAGAGAGCTGCAGTTTTCCATTCTGAAGATTACAATATACAAGATGAAATTATTTCTGTATTATGGATATGACAAAATGTTACAATAGTCTTTTGGAAGTCCGTGCCACTTTCTTAGGTGCATAAGAATAGGTCTATTTAACTCCCAGGTGAAAAGTGGGGCTACAATAGGACAACTGCTTTTCCCTGTTTTGATGGCTCCAATTTAGAAACCTTGCAGAAAAGAGCAGAATTCGACCTGTGGAATCAGCATAATTTGAGAACATGCTTGAACAGAGAGAAACAATTTTTTTTTTAAAAAGTAGTGGTTGCATAGGAATTACAGTGCTGCTGAGTGATCTGAGCACCACGGATGAGTGAATTTTTAATGCACCTGTACATTTGCAAAAAGACATGCTTCTTATATTGACTTTGATAAGTTTAATACAGAATGACAACTATGTCTAGAAAAGTTAATTATGTTGTATAATAAAATTGTAGTTGGTGCAAAGGCAGTTTCTAATGCAAGTCGTGTGGTCTTCCTGTAGGAAAGACTGGGAACTGTGGTCTGGTCCTGACTCACAATAAAGCCTGGTTGTGGAGAAATTCTTGACTTCTGTACAATTTCATAAACCATGGTAACTGTTCTGGTAGGAAGGTTGTAACTAATTAATGTGTTGTTTGGTTTTTTTTTTTTTCCTTTTGTCTACTCACCCACTGAAGTAAGGCAGAAATTTAAGTTCAGTTTTTAAATAAAATAACCTCTGATAATTTCTGAAGTAGTAAAAAACGCCTTGTGGTATGATAGGTAACGCTGCTTGTTTCTCTTTGCAAGGATTTTGCTAAAAGCATATTATGAAAATTGAAACTGTTTAGAATTTCTTGTTTCCCTTGTGTTTTCAGGCAAATTATCCCCTAACTTTCTATCCGGTCTTCTTTTCTTCATGGAATATTCTCTGCAAACCATCTTACCAATGAAAAGATCTCAAAAAATTTTGTCTTGAGCAGTCACCATGGTGCTATAGCAATGTCTTAGATTTACATACCAAAACCCCATCCCGGTCAGGAAATGGCATCACGTGAATAGTTGTACAACACAGTTGTGAAGGCAGTGCAGAAACTAAAAGCAAGAAGAGCTTGTCTTAGCATTTCCACCAAAGAAACACTGTTAAGTTGTGTGACAATTTAAGGGGCAGATTATGAACAGCAGCCCTCGAAGCACAGGGAGATGTGGGATGCTGAAGAGAAGGAACACAACAAAGCAGAAGTGCTGTTGGGGTTTCTCTCTTCTTTTAGATTATTGGGAAAGGAGGCAGGTCCAAAGACCAGGCTCCTAAGACTAAGCAGCCCGAAGGGATGTGTGATAAGGTCCTCAGCATTATTAAAACTTGCTTTGCACTATTTTTACTTCTTGCATCCTAATTCATTAGCCACTTTCACATCAGCAACACAGGCTACAATAACAAACTTTTCCAGACTCACTGGAGTCGAGTGACAGAGGATGGAGATGCAGAAGAAAGGGAGGACTTCTCAGAGACCTTTCAACCTGTTAGAAAGATTTAGAGAGCCACAGTTCCCTTCTTCATTAAATCACCTTTTCCACGAATGATTGCATAATAAGTCAAGTATATGTAACACTGAGACATTTTCCGACCTAGATGGAGATTTTGTAATAATTTAGGAGATGAGTGCTGAAAGGGCACTTTGGAGAATCAGAAAAATTGTGTAGTACCTTACTATTGCAGAGATCAGCTTGAGGAGCATCTTTGAAATTTCCATATCACCTGTGAATAAACCCCAAATCAGAAAAAGTAAGTTATGAAAATAGTATTTTCTCGTAGGTTTTCTGCTTCCTTTTACAGGCAGGATAACATAAGGGAAGCAAGTCTTTTATAAGAACAAAATGAAAAAGCTTTTGATTAGAAAAGAACCCATAAATTCAAGTCTGCTCATACCTCAGTGGATTATTCAACTCTAATTAGGATATCATTTAAGTCATTAGCAAGACAAATGTTCAGATTGAAATGGAAAATAGCTGATGTTTATACAATGAAGTTTTTAATATTAAAGGTTCTTAGAAATGAAATGCCTAAATTCCCAGTTGGCAAAATATGTCTTTTTTTGTTGTTGGACTGTGATCAGTTTTCTAATTTCTTAAAGATCATACAAGTTTAATCAACTCCTGACCTTATTAGAAAGCCATGAGATCATGACATTTCAAATCTTAAACTTAAACTGTACATTTGTTTGCAAATTAAACAAAGAATTCCCAGTCTCAAATATTAATCTCCAAACATAGATTTAAATCAAATGATGCCTAATTCCTTTGGTATTCAGCCCATAACAAATTGCTAAAAATTTAATAAGTGAGATTTAATGTCTGGGAGATTTTTTCATAGCAAACTATATTAAAAAATATAACATTAGTCATACACTTAGACTTTGAAATAGATATTTTCTGAAGTAAATATCCAAAGGTCTTTTCCTATGGTATAATCTTCTAGTCAGGGAAGAGTTCAGGGTTTCTTTAGGGTCATGCCTCTCTTTCAAGACCATACTTTCTGTACTTCAACATTTTCTTAACTATAGTTCAAGCTATGGTTTTGTTTGAACGAAGCTCTAACACTTGTACACAGTGTCTATATGTGGTTTTAAGTTCCATCTCATCTAAATATCTCAGCACAGACTATGGCAATAGTCTCAAACATTGAAGCTTGAAGCTTACTGAAACTGCTGGAAGCAGATTCTCACCTTGCATACAGCAGCTGAAAGAAATCATGTTTCAGGTGAGTATTGCAAAATTATTTCCCTGCTTCTCAGTAATAAAATTACTTTCAGGAAGCAAGTTTAAAAAAAAAAAAAAAAAAAAATCTACCAGAAATATTCCCCTTCTGGTTTCCCTAACCCCTGACATTATTCATGTCTAGAGAAAAAAGAAAAGGAAAGCAAACAAAAAAACCCACCCATAAACAAACAACTAGATTTCTTAATTTTTCAGTAACTAGATTTCTTAATTTCTTAAATCTTCCCAGGACCATAAATCATAGAAATAAAACTAAAATTCAGTGATACATATCAGTTTATAAGTTGCATACAATTCTGTTGACTACTAGTTGAGAACTCCTGTCCTGTTGCTTCTACTTGGTTCAAAATGGGACAATCCAGGTGACCGACCTCCCACACAGAGAAGAGACTCTTCGTGATTTGACAAAATTAGTGTCTGATTTTCTGGTTAAAGTGAAAGCTGTATTTGATCAAAATAACATTATGCTGGTTTTGGATGAAGGTAAATAATCCATAGGTAATAGAAAAAATCGGAACAAAAATCGTAGTCATATTGAAAAGCTGTAAATGCAGTCTAATAGGTGCTCTTTACTTTAGGATTTTCAGAGTCTGTTGTGAGTTCTAGGAAGTTCACTCAGCATAACTTTCTTTGTAGAAATAAAGGGCCTGAGCTCCAGGTACAGAGTGTTGGAAAGGGGCTGTGGTTTTACTGTGAGTTTCCAACAGAAACCATAATTGGTTCAGAGGAAGTTCCTCTCCACCATGCTTGTGCAGCTGCCCATACACTGCACTGGTGAGACTGGGGTGTAATACTGACATAAATGTTTTCTTGAGACGCCTCTCATAAACTATTAACGAGAATAACTTCTCACCTTGGTTCACTCTTGTTAATACGGGTGATAAAGAAAGTTCAGGCTCTGAACTCTGTATTTCCCTCAGCAGATCTTGAGTAAATTTTTCTTTATGGATTGACTGGGTTGAAAAAGGTTACTTAGGTGTTTCATTGAAAAACATGTATTTGAGTTACTGTTAAGCTTGGATATATACGATGGGATCTTGTGGCTCAAGGTCGGTCCCTGTTGGGATGTTTTTTGTTGGTTTGTTTTCTTGGTTGTGATTTTTGGTAGGTTTTTGTTGCCTTTTTAAACTGTACACAGAATTATATGCCTTCTTTATTTGCCGTTTCTTTGGCCTCTGCAGTAGCTTGATAAGCAGCATTAACGTGTGAAGGTAAACAAGACAAATTTATGCACACAGATCTTCCTGCTTGTTCTGCAGTGCTCTGATATATTGCACATATCAACAGAAAATCTTTGCATAGGTCACTAATTGAGTTTTTTTACTTAAGATCATCATTACTATCCATATGGTATCAGCAATGGCTAGGAAAGGCTGCCTGTGGAGTCCATCCTGCAGTTACTGCACTGGCAGTATTGTGTCAGGCAGCAGTTTGATTTTAAGTGGAGTCAAAAAAATGATGCCAAGAGTGCATTTGCCCAGCTCCTTGCAAATGAGACCCACTTAGGGCTGTTATTTCTACCTTTTGTGCTCAGGGGCTGGTCTTATTTGAATTCACTGAGACAGAAGTGGTTAACTCTCCAATCCGCTTTTGAAGACAGATATTGAATGACCTTTAAATGCTGCCTTTGCTGCCATGTACACATTAGGAGAGGATTAATGCTTAAAGCTCACCTGCTGACCTGCAGGGGCAACACCTACAATGGCACCTGAAGTGGTCTCTGTAGCTGACCAACATCACTGGTACTTTGATATTCTAGCAGAATTTCTCCTGCTTCTAATTTATAAGTGTTTTTAGGTGTTAATAAAAAGATACAACGAAGCAGAAACAATGGAATAAGTTCCTTAAAACCCCCTGTAATTCAAAATTGCTTTCCAAAAATCAGTGAGATTTGTATATATACGCTTCACTAGGAAAACAAATACTCTGAGATACTTCCTTACTCTGGTGTGCAATTCTGACATTCCAGCCAGAATAGAAAAAATAAGTGAGACATGAAAATCTTTTATTGTTATGTTACTCTGTAGGAGAATACAAGCATTGGATTTTCTGTTACCATTCTTGCTGAAATGCAATACATCAGACTAAAATCCAAACACTTGTCAGAAAGGATAGCTTTTACGTGTATGTGTCTGGGAAGCACTGAAGTTATTGATTTTTAAATTAAGGAGTCTTGTCTTTTTGGGGGCACACTTGGAAGGCTATCAAGGCTGCTGGAACTTACTAGTCTCAGCTTAAGCAGAGAGTGGGTTGTAGTAATATAATAATTTTATTTAATTTTAGAAAACAATGATTTCAGAACCTGCTATGAACAAATCACATTTCATAACTACAAGAGTAAAAAACAACTCAACCTCTAATTCCCAAGAGTGAAATTCACCAGTTCCACTGAGATTCTTCCTTAAATTATTAAAATGTTCAACAGAGATGAGTAGAGGAAAGGAATTCAAATATTTGATTGTTTTGCAGAATTTTTTGGAAAGGATGGATGCCTCTTTGAGTGATTCTTAAGATGCTCAGGAAACCTTTCCTCACTCTGAAAGTCTACTCTGTATCACAGGTGTTTTTTTTCTCCGGTTACATCTGATTTCCACAGTCACAACTTTCCACTCACAGCAGAGAGTTAACACCATGCAGACCTTGGTGCAGCAATTGTGAAGTATTTCCTGGTAATTGCTACACACTTTTTGTGGTTCCACTTAAATAAGATCATCTTCAGAAGCTTTCCACACAATATCAAGTTCCCCAAGGAGCTTAACCTAAGATTAACATTTAGTCACAAATAGAAGCCATTAAAGTAGGGCTGAGAAGATGAGATAAACTCCTTTGTTTGTAGCGAAAGGAAAGTCACTGAGAGGTCAGATTTCCACTATATGTTGGCTGGCTTCTCCCCCTCAATCTATCATGAGAAAATAATTCAAGTCCCACTGAAAAAGATTCAATTTACATGATATTATGCTTGTAAAATGGTGAATTTGCAAACTAATTATTTGGCTGGAAGGGAAAATTGTTAAATAAACTACAGCAGCTAGTTTTGCTATTCAGGTATGCCACACCTAGATTTAATTACCAAAGCAAGCATTTAGCATAGCAAAGGCAGCACTTCTGCACCCGTGCAAGTCTGTGGCACAGACATCTGCAGAATCAATCAAGAATCTGAATTCTTTTCTTCAACAGAAGCAATATTGGGAAGTGTTTCCAATGAGAGAGTATCACAGAATTGGTTTGCTTGCCCACTAACAAACTGGAAAATTCCTTTTCATTTGTGTGGGAGCCAGCAGTGCCTGTTTGAGGTTCAAATCAACTTCTGAGGGTAAAGATAATTTCCCCAGCACATCAGGTCTCCTTTATTAGTTTAATCAGTTCCATCTGCAAGAGATTTTAAACAATACGAATTTCTAAAGAACCCAGAAATGGGAATTAGACATCTAGCAATGAGGACTTAAGAGACACGCACCACTCTTCTGCAGAAACATCTGAAAACCAGGCAAACAAGGGAAAAAAGGTTATTATTTCATATGTTTAAGGTTGTGTAACTGTTCAACATGGTATAAATGAAAACATATGAAAAAAAAGGTAAATCCTCATAATGCTAGAAGGGCTTGACAGTGGAATTCAATTTAGGACTTAGCAGTTTGGGGGTTGAATAATAAGTTTATCAAATATGTGATTTATGGTCAATAAAAATAACTTATAAGTTTTACGTTGGAATAAGCATTATAAAAAAAAATTTTGTTTTGATCCTGTAAAAAACTATTTAAATATCTGAAAATTTATACCAGTTTGATGTATAAGAAGAAAGCAACAATAACAAAAATATTTTCAAAATAAGTGGCTTACGTTGAATTATTACACAGAAAAAAAAGACTTTTTCCACTTTGACTAGTTACACATCCATTTTTTAATTTGTAGATTTTTCTGGCTAACAGACAAAAATATCAGCTCTTTGAATGTCTCTTGTCCCAATGCAGCTTTTGTATATGTAGACCAACATATACTTTTCCCATATTAAAGAGTCCCACGAGCAACAGCACTAACAGACCCAGGAGTCTACTAACCTGATTACTAAATTTCTGTAAATTCCACCAACCTGGCACCGCCAGCTGTCTATTTCTTAATATCGGGAATTTCAGCCCAGTAACATCAGCAGCTGCAGCCTTTATTCCCCAACATACTCTCTCCATCTTCACCCTAATGACACCTTTACCTTTCAGTGCTCCTTATTTACCAGCTGAGAAAGTCACGGCACCGACTTAAGGGATGCACTTGCAGACTTTGTCTTCCCAGCAGGACAATCACTACACACAAGTGGATTAGGGAATTTTTAAGCCCAGACTGAAGATGTCAGTTTAGTGAGGGCACTTGCTCTAAATCTCAGTTCTCCTCCACCCCAATTTTCCCTCTCACAGGCAAATCCTTGCTCCCCTCTTCTTTATGTGAAATTGCTTCAAAAAAGGAGATGGGGACAAGAGCATTACACAAAGTCAATGATTTCTGATACAAAACACTCATGTCTACAAAAGTCTGCATTAGAAATTGTTAGAGAACTTCAGTTTGCAAAACACCACATAAGAAAACACAGATAATACTAGAAACAGAATTAAACTAAAGTAACACACGACTTTCCATAACACTTCCCAGAACTGACTTACAGAATGAAAATTCATTGCATAGGTTGTTCTACATGTATTGCTGGTCACTGTCAGACCAGGCAATATGCTATCCAATTAATACCTGCAATGCATTATTCAGCCTGACATACAGCTGCTGAACAGTGGAAAAGAACCCCAATGGTTTCTAAATGTATTTTTTTAATGAAATTCAGAAATATAATTCATAACATATTCAATAAATGCTGTCTAACTTTTCCATAGGGGCAGATATTTGTTTGTATTCCAGATACCTAGGCTTTTTTGTTTCCTAAGAGGAATCCTCAGAGACCAACTTTACATTTAATCAGTTCATGTTAATGATTATCAAAGGAATATTAATTTTAGAACAAAGTCACAAAAAACCCCCACAACAAATAAAAACTCAAAACCAAAGAGCCCCACACAACCAAAAAAAAAAAAAAAACCAACAACAAAACCAAACTCCAAAAAAAAACAAACAAAAAACCAAAAACCCCAAACCCAAAAAAGCTCTTAGAACACGAACCACAGAAGTGAAATGGAACTTTTTCACTGCTTTGGACACAGGCAAATCTCAAATGAGGAACCCTTAATGTTGTGCAACCACTTTTAACACTAGCCAAAACATTGATGTATTATCAACACTGTGATAGCCAAAAATCCAGAACAACACAAGAACAATATGGGCTGCTTTGAACAAAGTTGCCTTGCGCTTGGCCAAAGAGAACTATTTATGTTTTTGAATCCAGTTATCTCCTGATAAATGTTAAGGCTAGGGCAAAATCCAGGCTGACATGTTAAAACAAATGTCAAAACAATGAGAGGCAAATAACAAGGTTAAAATGCTGGTGGTCTGTTGATCTTACAGTTATGACTTTTAACAGACCGCCTGGATTTTGTAAAGCTCAGGACTGCAAGGAAAGCATTTAGAGAAATCAAACAGCACACAGAAAATATGGAACCAAGGAAAAAAACAACAAAAAAAAATCTCTAGACTTACAGTTTTCTTTCCACAGGACACCTCCAACCCTGCTTAGTCCTTACTTTGTTGTTTGAGCAGCAGGGACAAAATTAAAACTCGTTCAAGCAGTTTGAACCCCCAGGTGATATCAGGACTTAGGTTACTGCTGCAAAGAAGCCTTTGAGCTGAGCACCGCTTTGATGAGACAATTTCAATAATATTCTAGCCTGAATGAAGTCCATGGGAGTTTTACTACTGATTTTAGCAGAGCCAGGATTTCATGCAGTGAGCTACTGTAATTTAGATTAGTCTTGCGACTTGCTCAGAAGTTGACTCAAAATACAGTGAAGCCAAAGGGAGCTGTATTTAATCACGTTTAATCCAATTAGTTAATTAAACTTAATAGTATCTAAAAATTTTAATCAAAGCTAAGCAGATTTCTAGGGTTTTTCTAGGGGGAAAAACCTGTTCCATTCTCAATAATGTACTATTCAAAGTTTGATGGTTTTATAAGATACTTTTTAGCTCTTTGTACATAAGTTTATGGCAAGTGACTAGTTCTGGGTTTTTTAAAGAGTGTTTTTATTTTTCCATGAATAAAAGGAGAAAAAAGCCCAACAACCCTAACTGTTAAGTTATAGAAACTGTTGGGTTAAATGGGTCAGATTTCCAAGATAGAAGTCTTCCCATATTGACTAAAGCAGCTGAACCAGAAATAGCTTGAAATGATCTTACAAGATATTTACCATTTTTTAGAGTAGGATGTCCCTTACAGGTCTAATATCTATTTTATTAAAGTTCAGTAGTAATTAACTAGGCAGACAATCCAGTTTTCAGTCACTGGACTTATAACATATATTTTATTGCTCTAACTTTCCTATTGTATTCCTGTGCAAAATAAACATCTCCTTTTGGTTTTGTTGTTGGTTTTTTGTTTTTTTTTTTTTTTTAATGGAGACACTGTAAATTAAACCATTTATTCTAAAGGTTTTCTGAAAAATATATTTCCTATAATTATGTTACAGAAATCATGCTATAAACTAAGATTAAATGCTTCTCATTTAAAACCAGTGGATATTAAAATACTCTCAGCCAAAAAGAAAATGATTTGAATCTGTTTTCCACAGTGGAGGCTCTGATTGGATAATGTGACTTAGCTCCTATGAGCTATTTAGTGAGGTTATTTAAGAGACAAAAGCTCAGTATCACCATGGGTGTAGAGTAAGAACAGAACTCTCCCAAATCAGAAATACCCTTCTGCTGATTTCTCTGCCTCTTCCTGTGCAAGACTTTGCCATTTATTGCTTCAGGACTGGGAACACGAAAGCACAAAGCAAAAAGTTTTGTCTTAATGTACAAACTTCTGCTTTCCTTCTTCCCTGTGTGTATTAATGAGCTCAGCACCAGAGACGTCAGTCATTGCTGGAGGCTTTGAGGTTCTGTTGCACTGTAAGCATTAAGCAATAATAGAGATAATATCAGCTACGTTCTCTTTGGATATCCACCACCCCATTAATTCAGAAAGTAAGTAAAGCCATATAAATTAAATAAGCTTTTATGATTAATAAAACATGCGCATATGGCAGTCTTATTAGTGTGGTGAAAGGCAGAATTTAAATTGCACAGAGAATGAAATCAGAGAGATTCATTTTCAGATTGAAAGTAAACAAATGGGTTTGATTTTTCTCTGCTCATGTAAATTGAAGTTGCTCTTCCTGAGCTGTTCAAAAATTAACATCTGAGTCAGCAAATTTTCAAATCAATTCTAGAACTTGTTGTTATCTTCCAGGACCTGGAAATGTTACACCTGGAGGTCCTTGGACTTTTTTTTTTGTTTTCTGCAGCACTCAAGATGTTATTCACTGTTTCAAGAGTTTATTCATCTCTCCTCAGAGGCTTCCTCTGATCTTTGTCACTAGAGGATTTTACTTCCCATTTGAAGACCAACTGGCTTAGGAAGCTGGTTTCAGAAGGAATAAAAGGATAAAAGCACAAAGGATAAAAATCTTGTGCGGTCTTATTTGGGGAGACCTGTGTCAGTAGAACGGGAAGAAATTGAGCATGGCCAGGCATTGTTTTCTTCAAGTCTCAAAAATTAGCATCGCTTGGTGGGAAGTAAAGTGTTCACTTCATCTGCCACTGCAACATAACCAATAAATGTATTTCTATCATGAGCCACTAATTTCCTTGTACAAAAGCACAAATCAAACAAAAACAAAAAAAAAAATCAAACAGCTTCCAAACACAAAATGTTCCTGGACGCCTTAGTAGAGAAAAATCAACAAAGTTGGATGGTTGCTTTTTACAAAGCTTCATTTGCATGACATTGAAAAAAGGTAAAGTGTTTATCACTATTAAATAACAATTATAGTCATGAATTAAGTTTCTGTATCTTGTTAGCATAGGCATAGTATGTCATGTGTCTGTCTACTGAGTTTTGAGATTATTATCCTTTGATCACATTTTATATTAATATGTTTAAGAAATAATGCCTTTTTCAGCAAGCATCAAAATACTACTTAGTCTATTGAAAAAATAATTATTCTTGTAAAGATGTAAATTCAGTAATGAATTTCTAAGATTTCTGCATTCGCATATTCACATTCATTCCAGGATTTTCCTCAGCTTTTCTAAAATAAAACAGGAAGAAGCAGTAGGGAAGAACACTTCCTGAAGCAGGATTGCCTTTCCAGCTCATTATGAGTTGATAATTGAGGCAAATGATTTTATTCTATTCATGTGAATAGAATAAATGTGAGTTTAAATTAATATTTGAAAGAAATAATTTTAAAATTAGGCAGGACATGGAAACAGTACATGCAATATTATTATTACTGTCTTAATTTGGTAAAATGGATTTAAAAGAACATGATCAAACCTTATTAAAAGTGTGGCAAGTTAACTGCAGCCATGTGTCTAAGAGCTTTCCTGAGTTAGTAACTAATGTAACACATAATAGCTCATGCTTTTTGCATCCACCTATTAAGTTTAATTAATTTGTTAATAGTTTCTCTTAATATAACTGAAAGATGGATAAGAACATCCCCATCAATAATAAAATAGAAAGTACAATAATTTACACTATTTAAAGTTTTAAAATTTATCATTTATATATTAAAAATTTATTTATAAATAGTCCCACTAAGTCCAAGCTCTAAATGCATTTTCCCATTATTGTATCTCAGTAATGAAGCAGGCATGGAAATATTAGTGATTTTATCCAAGAGAGGATGCAATGTTTCTTGAAAGATTTCCTTCAGTGAGGCCAGCCACAGACTTCACACATGATCTTTACACTGTAATTAAATCCAAATCTCAGAAATTACTCAGGCAGCTGGCAGTTGGGAAAATCAGTGTGAGACAGTTGCCTAAAAAAGGAGCTGAAAGTTTAAATACCATCATGTTTCTGACCCTTAATCTCTGTGAGAAACTTCATATTAGAATTACACATTCAGTTTAATCTAATTACCAAGGCTCCTTTTTTAGTTCAGAATAAAAAGGCAGATGAAATGGTTCCCTCATTGAACCCATGAATACCCATTGAACCCATCAATAAAAAATAAAAAACCTAATTGGTCCATTCTTTTTGAGTGCTTTTGGAGAAAGGCGAGATGAATCTCACCCTCAATTCTTTCATTTTCTGTCCTTAACCTAGGAGAGTAAGAGAGGGGTTCTGTGCCTGGAAGTCATGTGTGGAAGAATGCTTGTCTGAGCAGCAGGGGGATCAAGGTTAAGGAGTCTTGTCCCTACCCCACAGCAGCCTTCTTTACTGCAGATGGAGATGTGTTTGGAAAATGTGGGAGGTCCATATATATTCTCACATGCTAAAAGCAGGAAAGGTATTATCCAGGATCCCCAAACCACTGCATCAACAAAATTTTCTTGGATAGTCCACCTGTGGAGGACACAGATTGAAACAGTGGTCCTCAGAATATTAAATCAGTAAGACACAGCTTCTCCCCTCACATCCTTTCTGGAACTGAGCTCATGTTTTAGAAAGTGTCAATGGAGCATGAGCCCTATAAAAGCTGACTCCTCATAATGCTCTCCTGGTGGGAACAAGGTGTTGTGATCATTTTTAGTGGATTCTGTGCCACTTATAGAACTACAGCAGCTGTTTTCTGATAAGGAACTCCTCCTCTCCTTTTGTGACCAATTGGTCCTTCATGACTCTTTTCCTTAAAAATATTTTTCTTCTAGGCCGGTCACCCAGGATGGTTATGGAACCTCCATCCTGGGAAAAATTCAGTGATTGACTGTGCATGACTGAGCAACCTGATATGATTCGAGACTTGCTTCTAAATTCAAAGCCAGCTGTGCCCTGAGTGGGAGCTGGAACCAGGTGACCTCCAGAAATCCTTTCATCCATTGCTGGTTTAGACTTACATGTTTCTGTCTTTGTCAATTGTTGGTCAATTATCCAACCCAGCCCGCATTTTGATTTATCAATTAAAAAGTGATGAGAGCTGTTGAGGTTTGAAATCAATCAAGAATCAAATAACATTAAGGCCATCACTGCTTGCCTTCAATACACATAAACTCTGACTCACATACAGCTGCTATGACTGTTTCAGGAAGGAGCATATAATTTCTTTCTCCCAATCCCTGCCAATTTATTCATTCAGCTGATCCCTGTGGTGACTCAGAGCGGCATAGGGTTTCTGCCAGTGAGTTATTTCAGAACCTCTCAGTCATATGGAGAAATTCTCCTATATTCTGTATTTCAAACGTATCAAAACAATTGTGATTTTTCTCCCTTACAAACCAAAGCATTCTCAGTACCTTAAACTCTTGCAGAGTTAAGTCCATAACTTGACATGAAAATGCTTTGTTGGAATTTTTGCTGAGTTATATCTTAATTTTTTTTAAGATACTTTTTTTTTCTCCCTGTCTTGGCTAGCAGAACATGTAAAGTGAATGAAAGCTAAAATAGATTTTACTTATCACAAAATCAGAGCAATTGACTTTCAGAGACTGCCAATCAATGACAATTTTAAATCTGCTTAGTACCTCTAGTTCTTCAGGTGTTCAGGGATTCTGAGTTTTTCCAAGGTCAATGATTAGAAGTATTAATAGGCTTTAAAGAACTTTCTATTTCGTATGAAATTGTTGCTAAATTGAAACAATGTGCAACTCTCAAGGTGAAAAAAGGAAAACAAACCATTTTCCGTCTTGCAAATTCAGTATACGACAAAAAGAAACTGAATTTAATCCAATAAAAGAGGGATGTTTTACTTTGAACACTGATTAAACTTCCATTTAAAATATCAAAGATTTTATTCTTGGTTATTAAATAATGACAAAGAAATGCTACCTTTTGTGATTGCAGTTTGGAGGTTACCAGTGCAAAGCAACGACTCCAGAAACAAAATCATTTGAAAGCAAGTTCTGATAAGGATTTATCCAAAGAAACATGTATTTTCCCTCTACAGAACTCCTGAGATGCTATTGAGATTCACTAGTGCAGGACTGAATAGCTAAGAAAAATGAGATTGAAAATTAGGAATTCTTTAAAAGGACTAAGTTAGGTATTAATTGAACGACAATTCAAAGAAAAATATGATAGCCAAGACTAAAATTCCATCCTCATTGCACAGTGGAACTCAGAAATAAAACATAACAGAACAAAAATAAAAGCAGGATTTCCCTAACATTTTATTTATATTAATTTTGCCTTTGAAGTATCTAACTAAGCTAAGGAAAGCCGAAAACACGGAAAATACACCACTGGCAGAGTGAGGAGGACTTAAGGAAGAGAATTATTCTCACAATTGTATGTTGTATGGAACCATAACTAGATAGAAATAAAACTCTTTTAATGGGGATATCAGAATTATGGGAATTTAAATCATATATCTTTTCTGTGCTCCTAATAACTGATAATGATTTCATGATTTCCAGCTCATTATAAACCTAAGAGAATGTTAAGTAATATGTATAAGGGGAAAAAGTATGAATTTGTATTCACAAACATTTTAATCAGCCAGTATAAGAAAATTTATCTCCAAAGATAAAGATGTCCAAGGTACCAGTTTATCTTCTGGAAATATTAAGAGACATTTCTGAAAACTGGGACAACATCTTTAACGTTTTTCAAAAGAGAAAAGAAGGATGATTTTCTCACTATAAAAGAAAACTTGATATTTGAATAATCTGATTAATTCCAGACATGAACTTGAGAAGATTTTTTGTTATCTTGAAATTTTTGGCAAAGTTAACATGAAGAATTATACTCTCTTCTGTCCCTCCACTTCTTCTTCTCACTTAATGTTTCCTTTCTATTTGCTTAACCCCTTCCCCTTTCACTTGATTGTGAGGTCCCTGTGAACTGAATCACTTACACAGAGGAAGTTTGGAAATATTTCCAATTCTGTGGAAGACAGCGCGGCAAAAAAGCATAATCTCAATGTCACTTGACGCTCCATTTAGCAGTACCAAATGGATTAAATAGCATTAAAGGCCATGTTAAAGATTTATGAATTGACTGACAGATCATGCAAAAAGCTTTTAAACGAAGAAATCAAAAAACCTCCACTCCCACTCCACATTTTTAGTTGAGCTTTGTGGATCTGATATCTTTTTCTTGCTTTGGTGATCTGGATGAATAAGATTAATAACCAGTAAAAGCTGTCTGTAACAAAGGTAAATTGGAAATAATTGAGAGGATATGACAGGTGTATAAGATGTAGCTTCATACAGAGAGATAGATGCTGTCCTGGGAAGCAATTACTCTGGGAAGGATTTAAGGGCTGTTAGGGTAGGCAGTAACTAACACAAGTCCCCAGTGGAATAAGGCTGCACAAAGGGCCAGAGATGGATGGATATACAAACCAAGTAATGAGAGGGATGGAGGAATAATTTTACCTCAGTCTGTGGCATCAGTAAGACAGACGATGTAACACTACACATCAATTTTGATCCCCATAAATAGTGACTGTTGAGTAAAAACCATAACAAGAATTCAGGGCCTGGGAAAATAAAGCCTATTTAGTTAGAGACTGAAAGATCTCAGTCTGTGAAATTTTTAACAAAAAATAACATACCATTACTGTATAAGTGTCTGCACACATACACGCACACAGACAAAATTGATGGATATTAATGAGCTTTTTAACCGACATAACAAACATAATTTATAAATTATGGACTAGAATAAATGACAGTGCTAGTAACTAACAAGTGAAAGGTCTGGAGCCTACATCTTTCAGTAGTTTCATAATCGGACAGGACCTTCCTGAAATATATGATTTAATAAAACATATTCTATTGGATTTTAGATAAAGATGATTTTCAATGGCCTAAGCATACAAGAATAAGAGAAGAATAGTCCAGGTCACCTCTTGTTCTTTTCTGTTCTTTTCTGTTCTTAACCACTATGAAGCTGAATACCTTTACACATTCAGAACATTTTAACTCTTGCTTTGTTAGAAAATGCCTACCTTAAAAGAAATAAAAAGGTAAAACATGGACCATATTTAACTGAACAGTGTGAGGTAGTGTGAGACTCATAATGACAGACCTAACAGGTATTTCTGGGGAAAAAGTAGGCATCACTGAAAAATATATATTAATAACCATGAAAAAACCTTCAGCATCAAGGCACATGATCCACTGAGGAGGCAATTTCTCCCCCCCCCAGAGCTCCCTGAGGCCACTGGAGGTTGGGATTGTGTGGGCTCCATGCCACCTCTAGCCAACATTAGGGAAGGAGGATCCCTAGGATTTGTTCTTCTCCCAAGTCACCTACCTGGCACCAGCACTCACACAGCATAGAAGGAAAACAGGTCTCCAATAATTTAACTGACATTTGTTTTGATTTCATACACATTGGAAGTCAAGTTCAAGGAACCTGCAGACACCAACATCATCCATTCTGGAACTTAAAGGTCTGTTTGAACCATTATTTAGAAATAAGTCTCAATTTTTCCCTGTAATTCTTTTGGCTCTTCCCATAGAATCTCAAAACTCTCTCTGGTCTTACATGCTGAGATACAACCTGTTGTTTCCCTGATACAGAGGCTTCACACAATAACTCATAGCTGAGCCAAGCTATGAACCTGATTCATGAATAATATTTATTTAAGAATAATTACTATTTCTCACCTTCTCTTTTTTTTTTTTTTTTAATATTTTTTTTTT
>VZTE01000365.1:2084325-2129661 GCA_013397775.1 Eulacestoma nigropectus | reverse complement strand
TCACACATTTTTAGTGAGGCCTTTCAATCAGATAATTTCCATGATCCTATTCTTGCTACAGTGGAGAGCTGCAGGGGTCTTCCTAGGTCAGTCTTTCTGCTGAAATTACCTACGAAGGAATGATTGCCTCACAAGCAGAAAAAAAGCAAATTAACTGGTACCTGCTGTAAGACTTATTTTAAAAGTCATGGCCTAGTGATTCTATTATTTTCCCAACAAAATCAACTGGAAGCAATGTAGCTAAGATGTTCATTGTGGAAACATTGTGGAGTTCCAGTCCTCGAAATACAGAACAATTCATGAAAGGAGGTGTAGTGTTAGCTAAAGCCCAGAATCAGTGCATATAAAAATCATGCAGAAGAAAGGAAAACATGACTGTGTTTGTTTTTTAGGGTTTTTTTAATATTTTTTCTGTCCTTTGTCTCAATATCTTTTTCAGCAGTGATATAAGATTTAGGCATTTGCATCCGTACTCCATATTTCCCTGAATTAGCATTAGTGTTGTCCTTCACAATTAACACTGTCTCTATCTCCTTTTCTCTGATTGTGCATCTGTTTCCTTCTGTTTCTTAAAACTATTTTTCTACTTTTTAAAAAACCCAACAACTTGTACCTTTCCTTCTCTTCTCTGTGGTGCCCTGTGCTTGAGCTCTTTGGCAAGTGCACCAGAGGTTGCTACCAGAACTTCTCTCCTCTCTTAAATATCCAGCACTCATATGAATGTTATCTTTTCCTTGATCTACAGAAACTTATTCAGCCTCCAGACAGAGACAAACTAGAACAGAACAGAAAATGGTCTGCTAAATTCTGTGAGATACTTTTCCCTTCTCCCTACTTATCCAGGGCCTTAGAATGTAACTACAAATTTTTGTCCCCGAAACATCGGTGTTGCTTTCCCTGCACAGGAGGAGTCAGGCCCCTTTTTTAAGGAACAGCAAAATGGGTGTAAGTTAGGCAATACAGCTGGATTATGCAGTGCCCCCTTTCCAGTTGCACTGTATCCAATCTCTTTACTACAGCAGGCAAGATGTATTACTGAAGAGCAGCAACATATCCTCTGCCTTGTTCCAGCTCTGACACTCGTAAGTCTTTCCTCACTGACCCACTAACCAAGCAGAAATCTACCTAGTCATGCCACTAAGTAGATTTTCCAATGGGCTAATTAGATTAGCTGACGGAGAGGTCCCGTGGGCATGAGAACCAGTACAAAGCCACCACCCGCCCATAGCTGGGATGAATGGTGGCCCAACCAGGACCCTCCCTTCCAGAAGCAACATGAAGAAAATTGTCACTCTGCATCTCAGTGAATTCTATCCCGAACAAGATTGATTCAAACACAATTCCTATTTCCTTTGTTTTTCTTTCTGCAATCTTAAGTGGTATTTTTTATTGGGATCATTTAATTGGTCTGAAATGATCACTGAATCATAACAGGAGTCATGCAAGCAGATCCCATTCCCTGATGCTCTTGCCTGTCCCCTTGCCATCTTCTCAATTAAACAAATAAAACTGCTTTTTCAGCTACAAAATAAGAAACAGACCTGGATTTAAAAAAATAATCTGTCATAAATTTAGAAAATTATTGCCTCTCAGTGATTCTTTTCTTTGGCAGGGAAGAGAAGTGTCAGTGATAAAAGATCTGTAATAGAATGAAAACAAGAGTGATTAAATGCATTTTTATTGTTGCAGCCTTTTTAATATTGATTACACTTAAACTTGATTCTTCCTGAACTGATGCCAATGGTTTCAGAAATACTGGAGGGAGGAGTGGTAGGGCAGGCAGGAAAAAGAAGTAGAGGTGTCCAAAGCTGATTTTTTTTCATTTTAACAGTGAGAAGATTAGAGCTTAAAGTAAAGGTTTTGACCCTGGGGTAATAGGCAATAAAAGTTACCTTAAAGTTAGTTCTCTGCTCAAGTCGTGGATATGGACAAGAAATATACCCAAATGATACTCCTTAAAAATAACACGACATTCACTTTGTATTTTGTTGTTAATTAATAAACTACATAATTAAAAAGTCTTGGTTGGCTTCTGATAACCAGAGATTAATGACTAAATCAGGTTTCAGCATAGTGGTCCATGATGAAAAATCTTAGAAAAGTAAACACTGTTTTAATTAATTCAGACAGCATTTTTACATTTTCTGGTTCTAACTGGGGTATGTATGCATGTGGATGTGGATATCTGTGTGTATGAGAAGGAAAAAGGGAAATACAGTCATTTTACATCGAGCTGTGAAATATTTCCTGCTGAGATTCAGTGCCTATAGCAGATCTCCAAGAACTCAATATGCCAAAATGGCCCTGACTGAACAAAGCACAAGTTTTATCAGCCAGACATCCATTTTTCAACTGCTACGTCCCACCTTCTATTGATTTAAAAAAAAAAAAAAAAAGCTACAGTTTTATCTTACTGTTAATTTACCTTGCTTAGAGCAAGCAGGAACTAAAAAACCTGATGGTCACATCAGTAACCCCATGGTTCAGCAGATTGTCAAAGAAAAAAAAAACACAATGCATTTGCTTCATACAAAGAGTCAAAATAATGAAAGCCAGTTGTGAAGACTGACAGATAAAAACAATAAATTGTGGGAGTAATAAAATTGTCACAAGGGAAAGACAAGAAGGAAGATTTAATGAGACAGAATGGACAAGTAAGTAAATTATTTATTTGAAGTCTCCATTCAGACATGACATGCTTCACTATCTTTCATTAAGCTCGTGCATAGGTCTGACCTGCTGCACTGGGTGTAGTCACTGTTCTGTCTTCTTCCCTAAATGCATGACATTTATTGCAGACTAATCATGAACAGTTGTTTTACTGTTAATTTATTGTCTTAATAGTGTTGGCCTATACTGATGGACTCAGCTTATACTCAACAGATAATGAAAAACCACTCTATAAAAATGATAAAGGGATATTTTTTTTCTGCATAGGCACCTGAGGTCTTCAAACAGCATGGTTCAGGCTGGTGGGCATACAGTCAGAAGATCTTATACTAGATTTCAATTTTTTTCACTCAGATTATTTATTCTTGGGTAAAAATGTATCCATCTGGATTTGATGGGTCAAATGCATGCCAGCAGCTCATGAGCAAAGGGAAGCATATAAATGGTTTATACTTGGGTTAAGTCACGGAAGATATGAGTTCTTGGACTTTTTTGGATGGCAAGATGGATAGAGATTGGTACTTTAGATGTAATTAAAACAGTGTTCTTCAGGCTCTGTTTCCATTTCATTTGGTTCACATACATGATAGGCAACCTTTCATTAGCAAAAGGCTGGAGTGATGAGCTAGGCTTTAGTATGTTCTTTTGATAGAAAAACTCATTCCCCATTTTAGATTCCCAAGCATTAGAATGTTTTTTCCATCTACTCTGCTGGGGTGTGAGAAAGAAAATGTGGCAAATTATTTTACAGGCAGTAAATAATTTAAATGAACTATAAGTTATTGCACGATGAGTGTTCCAGTCACCTAGACTGAGGGGACAGGGCAGAGAGAAATTTGCTGCTTCATTTGATGATTACCTGGCTCTTCTTTGTAGCTCAGAGAGCTACTCTGTGAGACAATTTGCCAGTGGTTTGAAGGATGGTTGGGAGCATGAAATCTACTGAGTAGACTGAATCCTCATTTCAAGCATCTCGTGGAAAACTAGTGACCATTTTATTTCTGCAAAGCTTCTTCTCACAATGACTTTGCTTAGAACACGTTTATGAATTAAAGCAATTCTAAGCAATTTCCTTAGCCTGGAAGCACAGTGAGCTGCCAACACAGAATACACCACAAATTTTACATAGCACGTTGCTGGTCTTTAGTGAACCAACTCTTAAATCAATTACGTCTGCTGGCAAGGAAGCCTTAACACTCTAAATAATTTAAAGTGCAAACTGTGTTGCATGCAATTCCTTTCATCAGCAGCAAGATTGATTTCACCTTGTGGTATCTCTGCCCTACAGAAATGGCCTTTTTTAGTTAAGTTTTCAAAGTTATCACAATAAAGCAGTAAAGTCTGTAATGTGCAACACAAGTTACATCTGTTCTTCTCAGATCGGATAGGCAGTCATTAGTCAAAGTAAAAAATGACTGAAAAGGCAGCATTGAACATTATTTTCCATTCCCTGTTACAGACTTGCAGGAGAAGTTTGTAGAAAATACCTTATTTTGAGCATTGATAAAGTTTAAGCATTGATAAAGTTTAGCGCTTATTCAGGATGACATTCAGAAGGAAAAGTAGATTATTTCAGAGTGCATGTACAGTTTAGTCACAATACATTCATTCCATATAATTTTATTAATATGCTTGCCCAGATAACCTAAGCAAAGCTGATGTGCCAAACAGATCTGTATTCATCAGCTACACTGATGTGCCTTTCTTGAACCTAAGGGAGCACTGTGAGCTCGTTGTCTGAACCCAGTAACCTCAGGATGGTTTTGCTTTCACTGGTTAGGAAAAATCCTCCATTCTCATTCCCGGATCCATATATCAGAGAAGACCTCAAACTAAGAATGCCTTTGCCAGTGTTGATTCCCCGTGGCTTCACTTGGCACCCAAGTGTTAGGAAAGAAAAGTTCCACAGCTACTATTTATTTATTTAGAATATTCTTTTAGATTAAAGCCAGCATTCTTTGGCTACTTTGACAAAATACTGTACTAGCAGGAAATCTGCTTCCTACAACAATTTAAACAGGTTTGAGGAAAAAAAATCCCATTCTTCTTTAACACAAATGAAAAATTGCTGCTTCTTATTAAGCCTATAAAAATTGAACTACCTTTGCAGTAATAGAATATTCAATTGGTTTCAGCAAATAAAGTACAAATTTAAAAAAAGAAAAAAAAGAAGAAAAAAGAAAATATTAGTTTGCCTACTTAGTTTTAGGATTACAGTCAAGGACACTCTGATAAAGTACACATTTCTCTGCTTATGGAATAGCCTTTGAAAGCTGAATTGTGAATATGTTTTACAAACATGATCTGTGAGTCCAGAAAGAAAGAGGTTTTATACAATTGAATCTGTATGGCTTCCTATTCCATTACTGATATAGTGTATGCATAGGGGGTTTTTTAAATTAAGATTTTTTTCAAACCTTGCAGATGTAAAAAGAAGTCCTTGGACAAAGTCAGGCAGGAATTTTAGCAGAGAGAACCTTACCCGTGCTATGTATAGTGGTCTTAATTTCTAGACCAGCTCACCTGCAGAATCAGGCAAGCTGATAAATCTGAGTTACCACATTGTAGATGACTATATTTCCATTGATGTCAATCTTTGAATTAGGACCTTTTTCAGTAACTTAAGAGTAGTTTGAAAAGAATAAAAACCTGAATGTTTCACAGAACACCCCCAAACCAAAAAGGTCATTCAGTCACTTTTTCCAAGTGTTCTACGAATACATGGGAATTACTCAAAACTGAAAGTTCAAGTACAAGCCAATGCTTCCATCAAACCACGTATACCAAAGCTGTGCTGCAAGATTTCCAGCTCGACTCACTGTGTCAGCTGAACTGTCTTGTCTGAAGATCCATGACCTCTATTTATTCACCACAACTACACAGACATTCTCTTTATCCTTCTATGTAAAGGGCCAAAATAAAACATTGATAAACAACAGAAAATATGACACTCCATGTATTTACAGTTTACACCTTTGAATAGACAGACCTCTTAGATCAATGCTTTACTATGCTGCCACAGCAAACCAGAGTGCAAGTTAGAATCCATCTTCATATTCAAACATGATTTTAGTCATGTGTGTCCTTGGGATTGCAGACGGAAGAGATGTTCAAATTTGCCTAGAGCCTCATAAAATTATCACTACTGTCTTTTGGTTTTCTGGGAAAAGGGAGACAGCAAAACTGTAAAATGGTCTGGCAGATTCAACTTCAAGAGATTAAAAATCTTTTCAATTGCATTTTCGATCTTACTTAAATATATACCTACCAAGAAAAAATTAATGCCTTATTCTAAGTACTCAATTGCTCTAAGGCAAAAGACATTATTTTTAGCCAGTTCTATAGAAACACTGTAATTTTGAGAGATTCAATTTGATAAATTAGGTGCAAATTTTGCTCTTCTTGCTGTATACATAATTTTGCTGTGAAGAAACTGATTTAGCTAATAGAATTAAGGGATAGGATTTTTTAAAAGGGTGTTGAAATTATTCAGGTGATAAGAGTAGCTTATAGCTGATGATCTTTTATTTTTCTTTTTTAGAATAAAATGTTACCAGAAATCCTGTAGTGGAAACAACTGAAGGGGAAAATTTCATCCTTTTTTTTTATTTATTCACTTTCTTCTTAGACAGTTGAAATTACCCTCTTTCAATCATTTCTAGCATATATGTTTTCCATATCCATGCAAAAGTTCTCTTTGTGAGAACCTCCCTAAGCTTCTGTAATAAACTTTCACAGCAACAAATTTGACAAGCTAATTAAATGGTTTGCACAATGGATCCGTTTTTCAATTTTAATTGTGTTCTTTTTCAGTTTCCTTGACCCTTCTGACAGTGTAAAAAGCAGCACTGGATTTATCTTCTTTATCTCATCCTCCTTTAAATTTATTTTCATACAAAGCCTGACCTACCTACCAGTTGCATTAATTAGAAGGAACTGCATTTTAAAAATCATATAGACTAAACTTGTTCACATGATGGATTTAGAAAGTCTGACATGCAAATAGTCTTTTATTTTCTTCCATACTCATGGTCAGGTTCCTGGAGGTTTTAGCTCCCGTGACACCATCACAATCCATAGGAAGAAGATAGTGTATTGTGTCATCAACATTTACAAACAGTTTCTCAAAATCCCACTTTTCAGTGAAATCCTTCTGCTTGTTTGCTTTCAGTGTAAATAGCATTGCAAACAGTATACTCCTATAACACACATGACTAAGTCAGTATATACTGTTCTCTTCATTCACTCTTCTGCTAATTAATAATAAAAAAAAAAAATCTATATTTCCTTTAAAATTTGCCACTTAAGTACATGGTATGGACATTACTGAGAGCCTTTCCCACACTTAACTATGCAGGACAGATTTCAGGTGTAGCAGTCAACAGGGGAAAAAAAGATGTTTATTTGAAGAGGTAAGACCAAATCAAAATAAACTCTAGTGTAAATTACTAATCGATTGCTTTGGAGCTTTGCTAGTTTTACACTTATAGTCCATGCTTTTCTCACTGGGGATTCACATGAAGTTGTCAGAAGAAGGCTATAAGTGCAAACCGACCAAATACCTGTGGTCTGACCTCAGACATATTAGTAAAATTATGTTTCATAAGAATAAGATACCCTTTAAATGGGAACTCTCTATATCTTTTAAGTCAATAAACTCCCTCAGGCTAACACCACCACTGCTGCTCAACTTTCAATTCTTCTCTTGAACTTCAGAGACCAGGGATGTGAATTACTGCACCGATGAATAATGATTATTCACCACAACCGTCTTTCCTGAAAAAACAAGTTGTCTCACTGCATAGGACATAAATATTAATAAAAGTCATCATTGCAGGAATCAGTGGTAAGATCAGAGAACTGAGAAGTATCCACAACCTCTGTAGTGGAGCTTGCCTAAGGGGAAATGATACTACCTGGTCCTTGACAAATCTACGTATCTACGATAAAGGTAGAAAGAGAATCTCAGAATTCAAAGAATAATAATTTACAAAGGTTATATAGTTTCCATTTGGTGAGGCAACCATTTACATCATCCTCACTTTTAAAAGTAAAATGGAGTTTTAAGCAGAAAAATAAACAGTCATTTTGTTCAGTTTGTTGGATTGGAAGAGGATTTCCGCTTAAAAGGCCAGGGTGAGTTTAAATTTAGCACGACAAGACACACCTTGCACTGTGCCCAGATTGCCACGGAAGGAGCCTAAGTGAGTGGTTCTCTATTGCCTTTCGTCTCCTCTCATCACATGCTCACCTCTCCTTCTCTAGGCCCTGGATCTTGGGAGATATTTGGAGCCTTCTCAAACTGTGATACAAGTGAGAAATTCCCTCAACTGTGTCAAATATCTCCTCCCCACCCCTCCCCATCAAAATGCTCAAGGCTATGCTGGATACTCTTACAGGTTTCCCCACAGGAAAAAAAAAAACAAAAAGCTCCTCAGAAGGAGGTGCACCTGAATACTTAAAATCTGATTGATAAAATATTCTTCAGGGAAGTGAAAGAGCCAAGTTCAAATCTTCATTGTCTTTTTTGATCCAGGTATTTAATCCCAAACTTTGTAACCTGAATCAGTTCTGGGACTGAAATTTCCCTTCTCTACAGCTGGAGCTGCGTGATGTGGTGTATAACTGAAAAAACTCAGGATAATTTTTGAAAAATAAATGAAAAGCAGTTACCAAAAGGTTAAAAAATTTCCACCTGGAATCACTGAGATAGGATCATGTGATACATTCAGGCTATTGTGTGATTCCTTTAGCCCCACAAACAAGTTATTCATTGGGAAAAATTTGCACAAATGTCTGTCAGCAGAGAGCCACAGTAAAAAAGTAAGGGATTTTTTGTGATATATTGTCTTCCATTCATTGTTAAAAGTTTTCCATAGATACAATGAAAGATTTTAGATTTTGGACCCATAGTTTGTCAACATTTCATTTTGGAGAATTGTCTCTAATTGCTTCCTGGGGGCTACAGCAGCAAAACCAAATGTTCGAAGAAAAATGGAAGAATGAGAGCTACGATCTAGTATTGAGAAGGCAGTTTTGAATGGATGAATTACTAAAGGTAGTGTGAGATACACTTCTAAAGATGAGACAAATTATAGAGACAGTAGAAACAAAAGAGGCTTGAGAAGAAATTGTATTAAAAATCTAATGCTGTTTGGAAGAGTTTTGAATGGGTTTAAAGGAAGGAAAATGGGAGTAAAACAATATCAAGGCATAAAAAAATAACATTTTTCTGAGGTGTTTTAGCATTGCCTGTTGTTTTCTCCTTTCAGTTGTCTTTCTGATTTCCTGTGAAGTGTTGAATACTGTGTAGGCAATTAACCTTTTTGATGAACCTCTAATTTTCATAGTTAAAATTTAGTTCTACATTTCCACATTCATAATAGGTAATATCACATTTGTTATCTTCTCAATTTTTATTATACTTTATAGGAAGCTGTAGTCAATTTAATGTACCAGAAACACCTGCATTTCCAAAATATTTTTGCAGATGCTAATGCCAGGTATAATGTAAACCTAAACATAAATTCAATACATGTGTACGGATCTACTATCTGTTCTTTATTTACTTTTATATCTACTCTTTATTTACTTATATATGTATTTGCTATGAGGATAAAAGAGAGATTGATTCAAATGTTTTGTGTTTGTTTTGAATTTTCCATACATTTCCACAAATACACCCACTGACTTACCTGGGTTTATTTCCTGGTAATCCACGGTTACTGTTTCTTAACCCATTTACTATTTAAAATGAGGAAACATTATTAGGGTTCCTTGCAGTTCTTGTCTCCTAGCAACAGAATTTCTTCTTAAATTGACCCTTGTATTTTCTGTGGATTGTGTAAAGCTCACATAGGCTTTTTACAGAACTCAGATATATCTTAGCACTAACTCAAGTTGTGTGTTTGAATTTTTATCAAAAGATTAATTTAATTCCTGAATTGGCCAAGTGACTATAGCACTAGATTTAATAAAAACTTAGCTCTTTACAACATTAAAATTTTGATAATCTATTTTAATCAAGAAATGAGGGGAAAAAAAAAGTATTCCTTTGAAACTTTACTAAAATATCCTTTTGACAATATGCTTTTAAGCATGCTTCTGAGTACCTATTTACAGGATGGTGGAAATTATTGTTTCCCTTCAATTTCCCATAAGGTCAGGTCAGCTTAATTTAAGACCCTGATTCTTGGTCTGGAATAACATCTTGCTAATAAATCAACATGTGTACAGCTAATGCTTACAAATGGTGCAAGGAACACACTATTTCCAGAAGAAAGAGCCTTGGCAGACCCTGCTGGCAGTCATTGTGGAGGAATTTCACAGGAATCTCCATCTGGAACAATCCCAAAGGTGCACTGTGTGGGCTAAGTAGAGCTCTCCCCACTTGCTGCATAAAATCTTAAATTTATAATGAAATAAAATTACAGAAAATTAAGATTATCAGCCTCTGACATGAACACATGTTTTTGATATATGGAAATTTTTAGCCTATGCTGTGGTACAGTAAATTCCAACAGGTATTCATTGACAGCAAGATGTTAAGGAGTTAGACACATGGTGTTAGTGAGTTCAGATTAAATATTATACTGGACCCTGTCTCTCCTTCACCTTGCATGAAACAACCTGAGACATGAAACACTAATTTTCTTGTTTAACTGATATTTGTGTAAAAAAGAATTGAGTGACACTTCAGCTAAATTCATGAACTCAAATCTTCGCATTCCTGACTTTCTTTCAAAATATATATTTTGGTTTATTTGTTTGCTTTTTTCTCATTGTTGCTCTTTGGTCTGATAGAAAACATTACTTCTATCTAATTTAACTATATTTTAGTTGTACTTAATATGAATGCTTCTTTTCTTTAAACATATCCTTAGACCATCAGTAAAGTTAGGCCTCTTCTGATGAATTCAATCCAATAACTTACAAAAACCTAATCGACTACCAATCTTCTTGTTCAGCTTTGTGCTACTGTAGCGAAATAAGTTTGAGGAAGTCTCAGCCCATAAAATGTACTGAACATTTTTAAAGATGGGCCAGGGACAGTTCCAGAAGGCAAATATGTTGGGAAAAAGGGAAAGGGAAAGGGAAAGGGAAAGGGAAAGGGAAAGGGAAAGGGAAAGGGAAAGGGAAGGGAAGGGAAGGAAAAAGGAAAGGAAAAAGGAAAGGAAAAAGGAAAGGAAAGGAAAAGGAAAAGGAAAAGGAAAAGGAAAAGGAAAAGGAAAAGGAAAAGGAAAAGGAAAAGGAAAAGGAAAAGGAAAAGGAAGGCAAGGCAAGGGCAAGGCAAAGGCAAAGGCAAAGGCAAGGGCAAGGGCAAGGCAAGGGCAAGGCAAAAGCAAGGCAAAGGCAAGGCAAAGGAAAGGCAAGGAAAGGAAAAGGAAAGGAAAAGAAAAGAGGCTGCTTTACAAATGATGTACAAGAATATCTGTCTTTCACATGATTCCACCTTCTCTTCCACACAACTCCAAAGGTCAATCCACAGCGATGACAAGCATTAGGGATCATATTGGCTAGAAAGCTACTCATAGCTGGACAGTTATAAACAACGAGTTGCTAAATGCCTCCAACCTGAGGCATAGACTGACTGGAGGTTCCATTTTTGACATACAGCTGTGTTTACGAACGGGCTCACAAGTGTAGAAATGAAACAGAAAATTCAAGAGGTTTTTCTAGGCTCTTGTTGCTTATGAGACCGGTTCTTACATCCACATATTCTGAGCATCTGTCTTATTCTTTGTCTCCTTTAAAGGGAACATTAAGAATTTTGATAGAAAAAGTCAAAAGAATGGGATAAAATAAAACAGAACAGATTTCTTAAAATATAATTTAGATGTTGACCAATGCCCTCTGCTTCCATTTTCCTTCTACCTTCAGTACTAATAAACACACACATATGCAATGTAATATAGATATTTGTCCATGTTACAGCTGGATAGGTTTGCATCAGTGTGATCCTCCAACCTGTGGTGAAAACAATTGTAAAACATTAATTCAAGCCTATTTCAATTCACAGGATTTATTGTCATCATAGACAAGGAACAAAATTTCTACATAAGATGTCAGCTTAAAATATAGTATGGTGACTAAACTTCATAGAATATGTGTGTGTTGCGCGTCACGTGTCACAGTTTGTTTGATTTTGTCCATTTTCCTCGCTAATGGGCAATACAGATAAATTACCCACAGGTGTAGCATAACCCAGGGAGTCACAAGGCAAGGAAAATAAAGGAGCAGGCCTGCTTTCTTTGGCCCTGACTGCATATAACTGGTAAGAGAGTCAATATGGGAAAGTAAGTGCTTTAAAACTTTAATTTGACAACATGATCAACATTATTACTTACCTTGTAGTCACTTGGTCATACCTTCCATATTTTCAGGGATGGGTCAATACTTCATGCTTTTGGTTCACAGTAGTTTTTACTCTCGATTTACTCTTAAATGAGTGACTGAAGAGCATTTCTGTAGGTTGTACGTTTTCTAATAAACGTAAATGGCATGGTTCTATTCTTTGTCCATGAGAAAAATGGTGAGCAGGATTTCTCATGACTAATCTTGTGATTAAAAACCTAAATAAACAAGACTCTTTGTTTGAAATTTATTCATAACTCACTTGCATACTAAGCTTTCTGCAGCACATGCTTTTCTGGACTAATGTGCGCACAATACACCAAAGATTCAGTTCAATTGATTTCTGCAGTTTGAAAAAGCTCAGACAAATTATATCCCTTGTAAAACTCCTTTTGAATCCCAGATATTCTGGATCTGGATAGCACTGTTCTGGGGGATCAGACAAGGGTGGCCTACTTAAAACCCCATAGAAATGAACATCCTTGGATCTTTTTTGAAAAACTCTTTTCTTTCAGATCATAAACAAAGGAGCCTGGGCTAGGGTTTTCCTTGTTTATTTTACTGTGTTTTTTGGGCTTTGCTTTGTTTTGTTTTCAAATTTACTGTAAAGTGCTCTATTCTATAATTACTGCTGCTTCTGGAGGGGCTTTATATTGGCTATTGATAGCCAGTGCCTGGCCAGTGGGACAGAGAGATCATAGAATCATAGAACAGTTTGGGTAGGAAGGGACCTTTAAAAGTCATCAAGTTCAACCCTGTGAAAACGAGCAGGGACATTTTCAACATGAACATGTTCATCTTCAAGCTGAACAAACTGGGGAGAGTCCAGACAACGGCCGCATCAGTGGCTCTGGGGCACATGCTGGAAATGCTGACTTTGCCTAATGTGAGGAAGGAAAAGCTAACAGAATGTCTCTGCAGTCTCTCACCACCCAAGGGCTGGCTGCCATGGAGAAGGTAGAGCCAGACCCTTCTCACGTGTGCCCAGCGAAGGCAATGGGCCCAACTAAGCCCTGATGTTATATAAAAAAGACAATTGTCCTTATGGGCTCCAGCAGAGCAGTGGAACAGGCTGTCTAGAGAATCTCTGTGTTCTCCACCCTTGCAGATTTTCACAGCTCAACTGGACAAGGCTTGGACCACTCTCTCTAACTTCAGTGTTGGATCTAAGTTTGAAATTGGCCGTGTTCTGTGGAGGGGGAATGAGATATTACCCCCGGTGGCCACCTACAAACTCAATTATGCACTGATTTAAAGTGCTTAAATTTAGAGCGCAGTCTTTTGGTATATGATAAATCTGAGAGATTAGGGATTTAAATTTCATTTCATATATGCCAGATAACAACATTGTACCGCTGAGAACAGAGTTGCTCAAGGTAATTATATGTAAATGAATTTTTAAGCAGCCTGAATTACCTGCTTTAACTGCTCAGACTAGAAAAAGCCAACAAGTGAGATTAGCCTTTTTTTTTTTATAATTTTCTGCTCCCACAGCAAATTTAGACAGGTTTCTATTTTTGTAAGAAGGCTAACCAAAACACTTAAAAAGCTCCTCTCTTTTCAATCTGAGAGGAACTCCAAAGTCCAGTTGTATTAGGCCTTCAACTTTTAGGCCTTTCCATTTGTGAGAAGAAACAATATTTGCATCCTGATGGCAATGCAATCTGGGAACACAGCTGTTAATAATTTTAGTGTAGACATAACCTGAATGATTAGTGAACAAGGAGGTGTCACTGGAGTTTAATGATCATTAGATCCAATACAGACACTTCAAGTCATGATTAGACTTTCTGAAATGGGAGTAGCCTCAGAGTGTTACATCTGAGTGTTCCTGACTCAGATGTTTGAGTAAATGCCCATGTTCTCCAGCACTGGACCTCAGAGGGCAGCCTTTACCAATTATTGATTGCCTCTTTGCCAACTAAATTTCCTCATTCATAAAAACAGTGATGTAAAAAAAGGAGAGATGAAAGTGAATTAATGACATTTTACACTCCAAAAGATAAAAATATTTGGTTTATATATTTATAGTATTAGAAATTATTTATAAATATTGATTATACTGATATTATTAAAATAACAGACATTATTAGATAACTATTCCTATAATATTTATAAAGGTTTATATATTTGTATCATTTAACACTCTTACATTAATTGTGGTGACTCTCTAATTGCAACACTTGCACTTCCAGCAAAGATAATAAAGGAAAGATAGCAAGTGCATTTGCAAATGCTATTTGCCATGCACAATTTGCTGGAGGATTTTTTATTCTCCTTTGCTAACTGTGACTAAAAATAGGAATGCTGCTGCCTTTCCACTGTGTGGATTTCAAAAGAGGTTTGAATTTTTCTTTTACTGTCTTTATATGAAAAGAACATGTAACGGATAACAGAGACTAAGATCAAAAGTAGAGCTGTGGGCTTTTTTCTCAGCAATAATAATCACAACTGCAAAGCAGATCATTGCTTTATAATTCTTTCACCTGTAAAAAACTTGGTTATGACAGCAAGGCTCTGTTTCTAAGCCTCATTTTTCCTAGTTCATTTCACCATAGTACATTCTAGGCAAAATAAGAAAAAAAAATCCATTGAGTTAGGAGACACTACTATTTTTTTTTGTTGAAAATTGCATTTGTAGCTCAGGTTGCTATTATTCTGAGAAATTACAGGCAAACAAAACCCATGCATACTGAACTAATTATAAAATGGCTTGGGTTGGAAAGGTCCTCACCACCCACACAGGAAAGAATTTCTTCTTAATATTTAATCTAAATATCTCCTCTTTTAGTTTAAAACCATTCTCCCTTGTCCTAATACTACATGCCCATGTAAAAAGTCACTCTCCTTTTTCTAAAGCCCCCTTTAGGTACTGTAAAGCTGCTACAAGATCCCAAGACAGAGCCCTGAGGCATCATCACCAGCCTCCACCCAGACGTAAAGCCACTGACCACAACTCAGTGGCTGTGTCCATCCAGCCAATTCCTTATCCAATGAACAACCCACCCCTCAAATCTATGGCTCCAAATTGGAGATAAGTGTCTATTATATACCATTAATGTTTGATTAAAGAGTATCTAATGTTTCTTTACTACAACTCTTCCTCCTTAATTATTAGTTGGTCTGAGAAAGTGCTGGCTGAGCTCAAAGCATCAGCAACATAGGAAGAGATGGAGAGGCACACTAGGCTAGATTTAGTTGAGAATATGATGTCCAGTGTAAATTTATTGCAAGCTACTCTGCCTCCAGGAGTCTCTTAATTTAATATTGCCTTTTCTTGAGGTTGACTTTTCTGCATACATCTCATTAGGACCCTATGTGTTTGTTGTCTAGTCCTGCAGTAATTTGGCAGTTGCCTTGTAAAAGGCCATTCTTATCTTTGGTAGATTATCCCCAAAAATTATGTTTCTATTTTTCTTTTAGAATTTTTTTTTTTTAATAAACCTGTTACTTGTTAATAGGTAAGCAAAATATTGGTTTGTTTTGCTTTTTTTTTTTTGGTCATTATTTTGCCTTGGTTTCCACTTTGAGGTTTACTAGCCTACTTAGAGATTATTAGTCAGCTAAATTTTGTTCATTTCCTCCCTTCCCTTCCTCCTTTTTTATGGACTTTCAAACATAACTACAACTGGAATATGCTGACTTTATCTGTTATATATCTTGAAGAACAGCTTCTGCCATCCTTTGTTCCAATAAGGAGCATTCACTTACAGGAGAACTTGGGGGAATATGTATGTGTGAGTAACTGTGAACACTAGCCCCTCTGGTAAGCAATCTAGCCCTTAATCTGTTTGCTGATTCCCTTAGTTATCATTACAGATTCCTTGGTTTTACAGACATCTCAGAGTGCTGCAATCTCATGTACCACAGATACAGAAATACTGTTTTGTAATCGCTGAGATATGAATTTAATAGTTCCTTCATATTTTACCTTCCTCACTAGATGTAAGAGGCTGATTCTTGCAAAGCTTAAATCTATTTCAGAGGCAATTTATTTCAGTAGACTTTATTTCTTTTTTTATTAGTCCATGGCAGTTTAATTTAAGATTTAGAAGCTGAAAGTGCACTTTTTATAAAAATAGAAGATAGATATCTACTATACATCACAAAACAGCCATTAATAAAACAAATATGTGTATTCACATGTAGAAATCCCCCTCTAAATTTTATTTAATTTATATTCACAAATAATACATGTGCAATACATGAAGGGATGTTATACTGCTATGTAAGACTGCCACAAAAATATAAAGTCTGTATCAATATGGTATATTCAAGTAGATCTTTGGTATTTACTGAATTTAGGCTTGCCTGGTTAAAGTCAAATCATGCATCTTCTTTGACCTAATTTTGTGTTAATATTACCCTTGAAAATGATAGAAATATTCACACAATATTCCTTTGTAAAGAAAGATTTCAAAAAACAGGGAGTATATAAAATAACCATAAAAGACAGCTCTGTCTCCTATAACATCTTGTCTTTGTGTGGAAGAGGGGAGAGCCTGCATCAGCACTTGCATAGCTGGGGGAAAGCTGCTCCAGGGCTAAAGGACATTTTCACACATGTAACTGCACAAACTAAAAATGTAGGATTTCTATACTAGCAAACTGATGACATAGTCTTTAAGGGAATTATAATGATAGGCTTTGTCTGCTACAACTTTTTTTTTTTTTTCTATTTGAGTGAGTTGGGTAAACATCATTCAACTGTATTTCCATAAACTAGAGTTTCTCTCCTCACACGTTACAGTAATTTTCATCTGCAAGAATTTCCTTTGTTCCATGGTTTGAAAACTGTCCATTTTATTGCTATTATTTTTAAACAATATTTCTTCATACAATTTTCAAAGCTAAAATTCAAATACTTAGGCAAAATGTCTGAAGAGAAAGACACACAAAACCCCCTAAACCATGCTCACAAAACATCACTTTTGAAATTGTTACTTAAGCAAATTTCAATAACCAGTTGTGTTTCAGTACAAATTCATTCCGTAAATATAGGCTTACAAGACTGGTCACCCTTCTCTAAACCAGAAACGTTTGTTCAGAATGAAAGGATGTTCCGTTTAGATTTGTTCTGTTTAGATAACATATATGAAAATTATAGGTAATCAGAACACTTCTTTAATTCATGTATTACGATAATTTTGTGACTTCAATCTTGCATCCAAATAGCAACTATCAGCTGAAATACCAGACTGTTCCAGCTGTTGCTAAAGAAATCACTCTAGGACATCTTCAAATCAAATAAACTGGAATGTTCTGTTACATGAAAGGGAAAAACTCAAAATAGTAGAGAGCATGCACTGAATCCACAGACATCCCTGTTCCAGTATAGAGCTTTTTTCTAGACAGGTTTGGGGAGCAATATGAGGACGACATCTTTTGAAGGAGCTATAGAAGTACTTAAGATCATATAATTTGTGAAATTATTGAATTGTTTAGAGATTTCCATTTTCAAATGTTTGTCTTTCTTTGGAAGTCCCTGTATAACTTCTTCAGGCCTATATTTCTTTTCAAGGGGTCTGAAGTCTGCCAACTCATCTGCCCATGTCATCTGGATTTTCATCAGGGCAAGGAGACTGACACAAACCTTCACATGTAATTATTCAATCTGGATGCCCTAATTTTCCATACTCTGTATGAACAGCCATAATGAGACCTGATTTCTTTCAGAATATTCTAGTTGTCTGTCTTGTAATAGTCAATTTCTTGACTATTGTCAAGTCAATATTGTCAAATATATGTCAGAGATCCCAAAATTGAGGCAAATAAACTCCTTATTTCTTTATGAGGTTCTCAGTCTAGAGACTCCTTGTGTCTCCAAACCTTATACTTTTAGTCTGTCTATCCAAATTCACAGCCAGATTTCAAACTGGATATGGTTTTCTACTTCAATACCTTAATTAAATAACTCCTGTATAACACTAGTTCAAAGTGAAGTTATACACTCCTTTTCTCTGTTTTGCAAACTTTTTCTGCAATTGAAAGTTTGAAAGGGTTTTGAACCTGTCAGTTCAAAGGTGACATAGAAGAACAATTAGTATTCCCAGACTGCAGAGATTAACATCTGCTGAAAAAGAGTGAAGAAAAATTTTACATTTCTCTACAAAAATGCTTATGTGGGAGAATATAACTGAAAGGGTTGAGGATACAATCTCAAGAGGCCAAAAAAGAATTTTTGTTGTGTCTAAGGAAGGAGTTCAGCTTCCAATAGGAAAATATCTTTCTATACGTAGCTTGAAAAAATCTATAAAGCCTATAGAAAAAAAGTGGTTCTTATTGATTTCTTTAAGTGCAAATCAGGTGAGAAAGGGAAGAACCAGTGCGTTGTGTATACTTAATCTATGAGAAATTTGGCTTAAAATTTTCAAGTTATGTTAAAATAGGCAATTCTTTCATCCACAAGCTTAACTTCCATTTAATTTAATTATGTAATGCCACTTCTCCTAGCTACTATAACTGGGAAAATCAGGAATGGAATAACTTGAGAGATTGTTGTTCCTCACATCAATTGTTGCCCTTTTCTCCCCTAAAGAGACATAAGAATTTTAGTTTAGTGAGGAATTTTTGTTTGATTGGGCTTTTTTTTTTTTAGATCCAATTTATGTAGCACCAATATGTGCTATATACAACCAAAATAACAGATTACTACATCACCTGCTAGATTGTTCACTTCAGCTCTTTTCTCTCATTTTGATTGATTGAGAAATTGAAAAAAAATGGAGTGCCTCTTTACAGAGATGATGAAAAAATACAATGATACACACTTGTTTCTTCTTTACAGGAAGAGGTGTATATGCTTCAGATCTTGTAAATGAATTTGTATACAGCCCCAAATACATTTATTTAAAAAAAAAAAAAAAAATCTACAGTACTTTTTGAACTTTATCATGATACAAACACCAAATATATGGTATACTTCAGCAATTTAGTATTAAGAAATTACTCATCTTCCAGCCTTATGCTTCAGGTAGCATTTTGGTAGAAGAGGCCACCAGAAAAAGAGTTATGAAAGACTTGCCCTCTTATCAAACAACTTATTCTGAAAATCCCATTAAGTTTAATTAGAGGCAGCAACTTTTCTACTAGATGGACTGGAATATTAGAGAGGGAAATCTGCACCATTTTTTTAGCCTCAGAATGAACATTTCCTGAAGCACCATTATATCCAATTTTTGATAAAAGGTTGCAATAGCAGGGTAAAGTCTGTATTTATGGTGCCATCTTTACCTCTAAAACGTTAGAACCAAAAGATTCATTCTTTAAATATGATTAGATTTATATGTGGTCTTACCTGTTTTTTTCTTCTCAGTAATTTACATATGAAACTGCAAATGTCTCATTCTTAAAGTACTTCAGGTGCTGTGAAGTAATGAAATAGCTGCACTACTCAGGATTCACAATGCAGATTTTTTAAAATTTACTTATCAACAAACTCTTACTTATCTAAGAGATGTGAAGGAAATAATTTTTAATCAGGAAATATTGAAAAAAATATTAAAACTTTGTAGTAATAATTGTAGTAGTTTTCATAGAAACCTTAAGAGCAAATATTATACTCCTCTTATGTTTCATCATAAAATAATACTTTCATAGTTCTTTTCTAGCAATAATTGCAAAATAACACAAATGACCCTTTCTTTATATGACCCAACAAATTGCAGGTCAAATTATTACATCAAAGTTTAAAAAATATATTATTTTAAAAATAAAAAAATCTAGACTCACATAACTCTTATTAATGTACACGTAATAGTATGCAACATACTATGAAACTCAAACATGACTGATTGCTTACATATCTCTGAAGACAAAGCAGATGTTTAGCCATGGTAAATTATTCCTGTAAGTCCTGATAACCTTCCATTGACTTTCATGGGTAATGCTTCAGCCCTTAAAAGAGTGAAAAGAGAAAAATTTATGGCTCCCGCAACAATAACTGCAAGGTTAGGTGAGATTATTTCTGCTGAACATACTTATAATGAGCAATAGTCTTTTAATCCTTTCCGTCTCTGCAAAAAAAGGAAACAAGCAGATTTTTTTTTAAATTTAACAATAGGTTTAAAGTGTTATTTAAACCAGTGTTTAATTGTCAAATTGTTATCATGATCACAAAAAGATGTTAAGTATTGTGGCTTTAGGCCACTTACTGGATTTACAGTACTAAATGATCTTGAAGGATGGACACATCTGTAGAGAACAAGTGTAAGGGATATAGTTCTTTAAGTAAAAATGTTTTTAAGGATGTTGTTCCTTTTTTTTCTCTTTACATAATGATTTATTTTCTGTCAAAAATTTATGTGTTCTTTTCACTGAGTCAATCTTCATATAGATATGCTGTCTGATACTACTTCCACCCTGGGGAACTGTTTCCTTTTTTTTTTTTAGTATAGTGTTTAATAAGAGAAGTAACACTTTAGTTGGTTTATTTGGGCTTTAAAATATATTTCCAAAAATGACACTTCCTTCAGGTTTTATAGCTATTATTTGCATCATACATGTGTTGAACACAAACTCTCTATTTCTGGGAGGTTTCCCCTTGTAATGAGGTATTTTCATTGTCTCCTAACTCCCTACAAACAATAATAAAGTGAAGTCATTTACTAAAGATTCAAGATCTATTAGCCAATGGTCCATGTAATTTTCTTCAATTAAAATTCCTGACAATGCTTATTGGAGAAATATATTGTTAAACATAGGGAAAAATCAGTTGTGGAACAGTGACCCAGCTTGATAGATCACATTATAAGACCGTCCTGATACTGTACTGATGCTTCTGCCTCAACCCCATCAACCACTCCCAAGCTCCTACTCAGTTACTTGTACTGATGCTTCCAAAATAATTTCCATCAGAATCATTGAAGTTGAGTTTAAATAGATTATATTTGTAACCCTAAAGCATTTTGCTTGGCCTTGGCCTGAAAAGGTTTCAATGAGGTTGTTAGCTGATAAAGATACTAACATCTAGAAGGAAAAACTGATAAGCCGTGGTGGACAGGCTGCAGACTGTCTTCATTTAGCATAGCAAGATCTGGAAGGAAAATTGTGGTCAGTAATAAAGCAAGACCCAATGAATGAGAGAGAAAACTGGTTTTTAACCAGAGAGCTACATCACAAACACTAAAAGATACTCTATGACTAGGAGGCAGGAATCTGATTTGGGCAGGGCAGATTTGGATTCAGGCTTCACATATTTTTTTCTCATTTTGACCAGAAAAATTACCCTAAATCATGATTTTAACATTTTCATATTGAAATTTCCCTTGGAAGCAAAGATGAAAAAAACCAAAACAAAACTTTTATTGTGTCTTTTGACTAGACAGATGCTCAGGGTTTTGTTTTTGTTAAAAAATTAAGAACCACAGAACAAAGGAGCAAACACTCATAAAATAATGCAACTAACACAAAGGAATGCAGAAGATTTCCTGCCTTTGGCTTTCTACTGCTACTGTAGAACATAGTGTAGAACATAGTAGAACTCTTGGAATCTGTCTTATTTATGAAAAAAAATCTTCAAAACAAATAAAATTTTATCAAAAATACCTTTATATAAGAGATTTACCCAATGTTCTTCAATTTTTTAATCAGATAGATACCAAGCCTATAATATTATATATCTTTATGGAAAATTTCTCAATCAATTTTCATTGTCTTCAAGTAAATATATAATGAAAAGTATTTCATATCATTCATTCAGGAATAACTTACATGAGATTTATGAAACATGCAGTTATGAATAAACTTTTTTAAACAAAGGATCAAATGATGTATGTCATGCTTAGCAGAATCTGAAACTGAGGTAGTACTAGTTTTTGCACTACAAGATGGATGCAATGGAAAAAATGTCATATATGAGTAAGAGGTACCATTATATTTCTGTATCACTCTTTTATATTTTGTCCCTTTTGCTGACAAGCTGCAAGTTCCCCTGACTGGCATGAGGTGCACAGATCTTCTACTAGGATGTTCAAGACCTAGAGAGGACAGAGTGGCAGGACCTGGGAAACAAAACATGCCAGGAAAGGTGTTTTGCAACAGAAAACCTAAAGAATACTTATAAAATTGAAGCTATGCAGGGATATGATTGATAAGTTTATTTCTATGTGTGTCTTTGGGTTCAAGCAAAGGAAATTCTGTCAGTTACAGTGCCCCGAAAGTTGCCTTGCAGAAAATATGTTCTTCAAAGAGACTGTAGGCAAAATCCCTGAGCATCTCATATCACTACAGCAGTCCCAGGGAAAGAACCCTCAGAATTTACAGGTGCGAAGCCCTTCCAGCAAGTCCTAAGTCCTAAGCCCAAAGGATAGTATGCATTTAGCCTAAAAAGCCCTAGAAGGACATTTTCAGAGGCCTACAAAACAAGAGTTCATCCTGTTTCAGGTTTACCTGATGACTTAAGTGTTATGTATCAGGGCATTGCCCGAACACCAGTATCAGCGTAAATAAAGTGTGTTCTCGCTGTCTCTCTCTTCTGCTGAAGCCTGTAGGAATTGTAGGTATCCGACAAATAAAACCCAACATCAGTCACTAAAGATCACTAGAAAACAGGTAGCTACTGCAAGTCCATCTCACTAAAATTATTTTCCTGATAAACAGTTTTACAGCAGCCAAGAAGTGAGTGCAGGGCTAGCTGGTTGCAGTGATAACTCCGAGCAAAGTGGATTTGTTTGTAAATACACGTTCCAGAGGGGCCAGTCTGCTGCTTGAGCATGGAAAATATACACGTGTTAACTCCTCTTTATGCTAAATCTTACCCATATTATGACTGATCTTCAGTTTAATGGTATTTGTGAAATGGTAGACACGGCACAGAGTAGCAATAATGCAATAAAACGCCTCTGCAATATACATTTGCTGTCTACAAGGGGAGATCTATGCAGTGATTCATCTTTCCACGGGTTAAATGCGAAGATAACTTTTAATTCCCAAAGCAAAGCAGATACATCAGAGAGGAAAGTAGCTGCTTGCAAAACAACTCTGCCCTAACAGTTCTTTATAATGATGCGAAATTTCAGCGCTTAACATCATTAAGTGAGCAATTTCCCATCATGACCCTTATGGGTTTTTTATGTTGCTGTGACTGAGGAAGCGACTAACTTCAGGTGTAAAGCGAGATGGTTATCTTTCATAGCTCTGAGCAAATATGAATCCATAGAAGAATCATTTATAAGATACAGCAGGGAGATATGTCATCTAGATAGACTATGTTCAGTGTGAAGTGAGGAAGGGAGCTTCCAAAATCAAATCTCTGGCTAATCTTAATACTTAAAATTGAGATTTGCTAAAAAAACAAAGCAAACAAACAACAAAAAACCCTATCAACCAACAAAAAAAGCACCAAAACACCACAAACAAAAATAAACTAAGTATTTTTTTCTGCAAACTCCTATTTCCACAGTTTCACATGACTTCTAATCCTTCAGAGCAACCAGGTTGATGAGCGGATGATTTTTACTAATACCTGAGATCAGTAATTTTCATCAGATTGCCTTGCACATAGGTTGGCCGGAGAAGTCCTAAAATTTTCTCAGGAGTGCAGAATGACATCAACATGCTTTATGACATCCCTGTGCAAACTGAATTTCTTTTGTTAAATCTGGAAATTATTCTTTAAGTAGAAAGATGAACAGTAATACACTGAGACAGAATGCTCTTATTATTGTATTTCACAAGGGTTTTGAAAGGCTTTTTTAAGGAACAACTAGGAAATCATATAATCCATTTTCTAATCACTTCTTACATTTGACAGAGATGTGTGGGAGAAAGGTGGGGTGGTGGAATCTACTCAGATGTTGCTTTTTGGTTAAATATCGTTTAAATGGTAATTACTGGTGCTTAAGGTGGAATATTAGTGGCGCTCAGACCATTAGGATAATGTATAACGTTATGCGTTACACATTAATACCACCCAGGCTTGCAAGGTCATTAGGACTTGCTGCATTAAGGGGAAACTCACTCACTCAAGAGCTTGTTGGTGACCAGCATATTCCTCTTGCCTTTGACTGTGTGTTGGAGACTGAAAACCTTTGAAGAGAAGCAGTGGAGAAAAACTGTGTTTGTAAAAACCCGTGTACTCAAAAGCTAAATAACATGCAATGTCATTTGAAAGATTCTCTTAATCTAATTTCTTCTGTTTCCATACATCAAAAGTAGATTACAATTTTAAGTTTCCTTCTACAATTACTCACAGGGATTATCTGTAAATGAAACTCAAGAACATGACACGAACATAATGTGCTGGCAGAAGACACCGAGACGCAGCTAATCTGCTTCATATCACACTTTATGTCATTGTCTGCATTCATAAGAGGGACTGCAGTCGCTGGAAAATATATTGTGAGCAGAGTCATGCTTTCCTTGCAATCCTTGACAAGATCTCCCCCACCTCAGTGTAAAGCTGTACATTAACTGTTATCTTCTTTGTTACAAGTAAAATCACCCAAACAAAAGTCTGTCTGGAAAATAGTTTTCTTCGAAGCTTTTATCAGAAAGACATTGACATGTAAATGCACAAGAAAAAAAAATACCTCAGGACTTGCAGGTCCTCAAGTCTTTTGTTATCCACAAAAATACATTGTGAAAACATTAGTTCAAATGGCACCAGATTAACTTGTCTTTTTTAAACACAAACACTACAAAAAACATTATAAAGAAAGTTTTCCAGATGCAATTTCACAGAAATATTAAAAGAAAGCACAGACTGTGATAACATACCTGCCCTTCCACACTAAACGGGACATGATAAAGAATGGCAGGGACCTGAGTTTCAGTATTCTTAGGAACCTTAAGTACTTTCAATCTTTTTGAGGCTTTGTTTTGTTCAATCTCTTGTTTATCAGTGCCTCCTGAAATACTTAACTCCATTTTCTTTAAATGCTGTCACCAGAATAGGGCACTTCTGGAATGAAATGGACCCAAAAAGTGTTCAGATTATCTCCTTCCTAACAATTCTAGTTTAAGGGGATCCCAGCCATCGCAAGAATTCTGCTGGTGTCAGGGAAGTGTTGTTCATATACAATCCAGGAAACATTATTTAAGATTTTACAGAAATCTACCACTACCGGAAGCTCCATTTAGAAGACAACAAGAAGCCAAAATTTATTTATGCAATGTATTCTCAATAAGCCAGCTGACAAGTTGTATTTCTATTTCTGGTACACGTCAGGTGTGCAAGGGTTTAATAGCAGCAAAACCACAGCAGAAATAGCAAATGATAAAGCTCAACCAATTTTTAAAATTCCATGATGCACATTTATGCGATAAACACCAATCAACCAAAATAAACCAAGTATTTTTGTTATATCTTGCATTATGATCTATTCATAGAATAAAGATATTTTCTTAAAAACACCCCAAACTTTGTATTTCTATTTTTCATAATGAATATTCCACCATCAGTATCATAGCTTAGAACCTCTCAATCTCCATTGCTGTCACATAATATTAAAGTCAAAAAAATTGTGTTCTTGAAATCTGGAGAAGTAAAGAAATCCTAACTGTTTTATTTTTTTTCTTTTCCCAAGGAAAATTGTGGTACAGAAGAGAACTGAATTTAAGTCTTACGACAGTATTCATTAGACTAATCTTGCTTATTTGGTAGGGGTTTGATATTCTCAGGTATTGTAAAAAAGATCAGGAAGCTTGAAGTTGGTTTACTTCATATTTCATTTCCACCGGGTTTCAGAAAATGAAATCATTAAAAAATAAATTATTAAACCACATAAATACATTAATTTCCCAAGTTTACTGTATCAAACTATTTTTTTTTTTTTTTCATTTGCTTCCTGGTCTCCATTCTGGGTTTGACAGTTATGTGTATTTGTCATACTATAAGTAGGTTATAGCATTTTACCTAATTTGAAAAAGTGTACTTCTTCCCTTCAAGTAAAATTCACAGCTCTTCTTGTGGCAGGAAAATGGTTAATTTTTTTTTTTTTTTTTTAAAACATGGAAAAATTGTAAGATAAGCATTCAGGAAATTACCTTGCCTCTTTCAAATACAACTGTAACAACTGATCCTGCACCAAAACTGAATTCTACGCTGCCTTCTTCAAATTAGCAATATCTATCTCATTCTTTTTGTTCTTGGATTTTGCAGCAGGACATTAAAAGGGAATTACTGCCTTCAGGATTGTGACATCCTCTGCCAAAGTGCCAGATCAGAATATTTAAGCAGAAAATAGAAGACATGCAGTATTTGTTTCCCTATTAGGATTACTGGTTATATGGGACACGCAGCAGGCATAGATTGCACCAAAATGCACTGTTCACAGTCTTCCCAAGTGAAAATTGCTCTTGAGTGATTGGAAATATGCTACTGATTATGGCAGGAGGTTTTCTGATTTCCATTGTCTCTTCTGAGAAAAAACTCATGTCCTGTTTTTTTGACTGAGGAATACAGGCTCAAACTGCTTGACATGATGGTACCTTCTATACAGAAAACAGTATTTTAATTGCCAGGGCATTGAAGCACTTTGATTTAGTACAGATGTGTATAATTCTTCTTGGCCAGTTCCTCAGTTATTCCCCTAAATTGCCTGTAATTTCCTGGAGTTAATTGTGCAGAGTATAATGTAAGTTTGGCTGTTTTTGTCATAGCTCACCATTGCTGGAAAACCTCCAGTGGCTGACAAGTGTGTTTAATGAAGCAGCTGACCTTTCACTAAGTCATCTCCAGGCTTGTTAGCTCCCATGTTAATGACAGAGTTGGAATACTTTGTTATGTGCCAGGCGGCACATGTACACACAGTGCTACACGAGAAAAAAACATCGCCCAGATAATCTTATAAAGCATTCCTTAGCTTGGAAGTCGCAGAACTGTGGTTTCAAGGCAACCTTATTTATTGTACAGCTAGAAAAAGAGGTGAATTACAATTTAATTATTGCATCATTCTTCATTTTCACCTACAGGAGTCAAAGGCATTTATTCATAAAAAGTATTTTTATTGTATCTCATAATTACCACGTAGGACTCAACATGATTTTTTTTCATATTTTTTTTGTGGTTTAACCCTCGTAGGCAGCTAAACATCATCCTGCTACTTACCTCACAATGAGATGGGGAAAGAACTGAGAGGGCAAAAGTGAGAAACTCACAGACTGAGATAAAACCTGTTTCAACATGCAAGCAAAGTAGAATAAAAAATTCATTCACTGCTTGCCATGGCCAGAGAGGTGTTCAGCCATGCCCAGCAGAGCAGGGCTCCGTCACACATAACAGTGGCTTTTTCAATGCATTTTTCAGATCACATGCTGAGAAAAAGTTCAATGATTTGCTATGTCCACATTAGACTTTTCAGCATGTGGGTCGTTCTTTTTTTATCAAAATAAGAAACAGGTAAAAATTTGCTTTCAAATATTCCCTGAATTCATTAGCATGCCTGTAGGATGGCCTCCAAAGTGTTGAAATTCTGTTGGAATTAAAGAAACGTTGAATATTTAAAAACTACAAAGAGTTATGGTACATTTGCAGAAAGACTCAGGTGAGTTAACTGGAAGCATATAAAACATGTCCTTGTTTCAGTCTCTCCCTAACCCACCTTGGTTCCTGTGTCTGGCTCTGTAGAAGGAATTTGTGCCTTGCTCTTAGAAAGCCCTGAGCTCTTTTGGCTCAGGTAATCTTGGAAGACTTCAGCCTGAGGCAAAGATCAACTCAGGAAATTTAAGGAATGAACTAAGGGCTCTTATTCTAAAAACTGTTAGTGAGGCAGCATTACCAGCCACACATAATTAGAAGTCTGGGGGGTTTTTTTGCCTTTCTGTGTTTGATTGCTTCTCTTTTCTGTTCTGTAACATAGAGCAGCTATTATCAACAGACAAGTGATGGGATCTTTAAAACTACGTTGTCTGCTTGAAAGGTCTATTAATTTCTTTCTACAAAAGCCATCAGCTTTTGGCTATTTTGTGTTGATTTTCACAGATTTGTTTCAATTCCCTTATGTCAACCACATTAGTTGTAAAGCTAACCTTGAAAGCAAGAAGTGATAAAAGGTAATAAAAGTCAATTAATCCAGGTAGCTAAAAAACTTCTCTATTAAGAGGCTTTTAGCTGAAATATTTCTGTAATTTCAAGATAAAACTATTTGAATGTTTTTTCAGGTTTGTTTTTTCCCTGAAAACTCACACAAATAGGAATTTACATCATAGAAAAAATTCTAGTCTTACTTAATTGTATACTATGTTCTTTCTAAAGTAAAAATTAATTGTACAGAAATTTTAAATGTACATTATATCGAGCAAAATGATATCACACGGATAAAATACGACTGCTTCTTTCCTTTGGAGTTTCAAGTATACTCACTGAAACAAGAAAAATTCCTGATTAAATAAGACCAAAACTAATTTGGTTCAGGTATTTTCAAAATCAGGAGAATCAAATATTTGTGTGTGACCATCCTGAACTTGCCTTGGCAAACCAAACTGCCTTTAACTGAGTGAGGGGGAAAAAAAATTTAAGGAACAAACACAAGAAAATCTACTAAATTAGAAAAAAAAAAAACCAAACTGAGGACTAGAATGACAGTTTTCCAAACTATCACCTTGGTCAATATTAGTTTCAAAATTCTTCCTAAAAGATCTCATTGTTAAATAGATAACCACCTATTCTTTTTTATATTTTTTAATTTGGTCATTTACATTTCACTTTAGATGTCATGATCATAATGAAATTATCAAAGTAAGAACATATCTAACATGAATCATGGAGTTTTTAACTTCGATTTCACAGTTTCACTTTCTAGGGGGTCAGGCAAAAGAAAAGTTAAATTCATAAATTTATCAATTGATGCTCACATTTTGAAATAGACAGAATGAATGGTGTGATCCTGATGAATGAGAAAATCCTGCACCAATATTTCACAATTTGTCAGGCCATTATTATCATTGACAAATGAAGGTTTTAGGGTATATTGTTCTTCTAAGGTAAACTCTGCATAACAGATGTTTTTCCTCCTGATATGACAAGTATTAAAATATCTAGTGAGCATCATGATATTTCTCAGTCCTCCTAAACTAAATATGTCAGAAATAACGTGGACAGAAGGCCCTTAAATAGAAACAACACAGGCAGATGCATCTGAGCAGGATTCAGATCTCAGGCTCACACTTGGCTTGCTCTGGGACTTTGGGCAACTCATCCTCATCTCTTTTTCTTTCACTTTGTAATTGTTCTTGACTACTAATACTGCTAAAGTTCTTTGGCCCAGTCTGTCTCTTGCAGCATTTCTACTCTACTGAAATCAGAACACATGTAAATACCTGTACTGCTGTCCAATACTGAAACACATCTGACATCTCAGAAAGTACATGACTCATTTATATTGTGTGGTGAATCACTAAATCTGAATGTAAATTACAAATTCACCACAATTACTTTTCCCAGTTGCATGCCATCATCCTCGAAGAATGTATATGATACATGCCCACAGTGGCACTCTAAAGCAGGTTTTTATTTCAGTAGTTCTTAATGATTTTTTAAACTTGATTTATTACATAAGCATGTAATATGCCATTTATATAGAAGTGATATATTTCCCACTTAATTTGGTAAAACTCCTTTTGAGTATAATAGAAACTGAAGGAATATGGCATCTTGTAATTATGCAAACCTTTTCTAGCCTGAAACCCAGAATAACCTTAGCAAGTCTCTCTGATTATATCTGTTCTGCTGGGAGGGAACTAACATTGTGAAATGGAAGTTTTTGAAGTCTGTCTTATTTTTTATGATGTTGCTTGAACCAGGCATACAAAAAATAAGTATATAATAGTAATCAGACTTAAAATCAGCAAAATATAGTGTGTATATATATATATAAACCCCATGAGGTTAAAAACCCCACATAATTTATACATTTACACACACACATAAATATAAATAAAACATACAAGTAGTAAGCAGACAATTAATTTACGTTTTCCTCTCTTAACCATAGGGTTGCTCATCTCACAAATCATATTTCTGTGGGAAATGAAAGGTTCACTGCTGCCAGCATTTTGTAAGAAATAATGACACACTTTACTACCTGTAAGTGCTGACTGAGTGCTCTGCTTTTCCTTCCCAAGGTGACTGTAACACAGATTGATGGAAGATTCCGGAGGACTGCAAAGGTTAAAGATGCAGACCCGGAGCTAGAAGGCAGCCCTGACACTGATGGAATACAGTACAATGAGAGTAGCCACATTATTGTCCCATCCTCTGATAACCAGTGTAATATGAAAACTGACTAGGGGAGAATGGAACAAATTAAATCCATTAATCAAGCATATCTGTGCTAAACAGTTGCTCTGAAGAGATGAACAAATGAAAAATTTACTGTTTGTTTCTATGCTTGCTACCACCAGCGAAAAAATTAATTATAAGGCTGTGGCTCAACTATTAGTTAAGTTTTTTCTTGGGAAAACTATTTATTGCTTTGTCAAGAACAAATGAACCTCATTAGTGAGATTAGTTCAGCTGATCATTTTGCATTAGGACAGTCTAATGATATCCCCTTTAAAGATACATTGAAGGAAATAGCTTCAAAGAAACACAGGCCATTCTGTTGTATGAGACTTAAATCAGAAATATACAATTTGTCACTAGCTAAAAGCCAGATTAATTTTCTTCATATTGCCCTGGTAAAGTGGTTATTCAGTTGTCTGCAGTCAGCTGTTTGTCAAGTATACACAATGGGGTTTCTCTATTCAAGGGGTCTCACAATTCACTCACAAAACTCTGCTCTTGAAGTACATTGTCTGAAATCTATCTAGTTCTTGAAACAACCCAAAAACCCTAAATAGGGATTGGGGGGAGGAGGAGAGGGGGTTGGAGTGTGTGTCTGTTTTTTTTAATAAAATAAAATGACACTCTGATTGAAACTCAATGAAATTCTTCCAAAAATTTCTATTTATAAAGTGAAGCAAGATATATGGAAGTTCTCTAATCTACAGAGCAAAGAGTATAGGCTGTTTTCATGTATTGCTCTGTCATCCTGCTGGAAACTTATGAAAGCAGTCCCTCTCTTTTGGAAAGAAGAGAAGCCATTTCTCTATGAACTGGAAGCCTTCAAGGCAAATTATTACCTGCAGAAGGTCAGAGAAGTTATGCATCTACCAGCAGAAGTGGATGAGGGTTTGACGTGCAGCATTTTTGCCAAAGTTTTTAATCTCTTTTTTCAAAAAGGAAGTTCTTCACAGTGAAAGCTTCTGGCTTGCAATGTGGTCTCCTGCAGTGCTGGGTTCCTCATGATGTAAATGCCTCCACTGGGGAATTGAGCTGAAATCATGAAGATAAAACAGCCAGGTATCACACAATAATTAGCTTGTCACTACTCAATTGACCTGATTCCCACGGGAAGTCTAGAGGTAAAGAAGCAGCTGTCAAACATCATAGCTAAGGAAGTCGGCTTCCATTGTTTTTAGGTCTCATGAGTACCAGCCTCGATGGTAAACTTATGGGAAGAGTTTACAAAGCTCTCGGTACATTTGAGTAATGCTTTCTTCCCTAGGGAAGTATGTCTCATACTGCAATAACAATCTGCTATTATTTTTTACATTTCAACACTGATACTGTGCATTTTCCTGCCCAACAATTTATTTTCAAAAACCTTGAATAAAATTATATTTTGCCTGTGTCCTCTGCTGGAACTGAACAAAAGATTAGAGTGCTGCTGGAGGGATGGAGGAGTTATACCAGCACATGGAAACACAGATATACCAAACTCCACAGGCCTGATTTTCTTAGAAGACCAACTAAGAATTGCTCTATCCCATTACTAGTCATCCACAGAGCAGCACAACATGGATTCTCAACTGCTGAAAACTCAATATTTAAAGACAAAATTTTGTTCAACTCTGAATGGAGTCGTTCATGGTTCAACACCAAACTCCACCCAAAAACCAAGCACCCCTCCAAAAAAAAAACCCTGTTAGCAGATTAAAGGACTTAATTTCAAATATAGTTTGTTTAACTATTAAAAACCATCTGAAGCATAATAGAAAGTCTGACTCAGTGTCTCCATTACCTTCTGCCGAAGTGGTTTAGCTGAGTTTCTCTTTCCAGATTAAAATTCAGTAGACGTTAACCCAACAAAAGCAGCTGTAGAGTTCCCTGATTGTCACTCTTGAAACTTATCTTCAATTGCAAAACTGCTTTTCATACAATAGGGGCTGATGATTCCTGGTAGTAATGTTCAAAACTATCAAGATTTAACTGCAGACCTCACACTTATATTGTAGGTCCAGGCATTCCTGCAGTTTAAACAAGACAACCTTGTCTGCACATTGTTTTAACTCCCATTTAACTCCATTTTGGTAACAAATTCATCCAGCCGTAAGCTATTTTAGCAGGAAAGAATATATTCAATGGAAGTCTCACACGGTGTTTCAGTGCTTGCCTTTCATATTCCACCTCCATGGTAAGTGTCCAGACGTTATCTTCAACCATATTTCTCTTCTGAGTGCATGACAGGATAAAATTGTTGACATCATGTCCTTAGCAGGAGATGGCTGCGTTAGCCTGTATTCCCCATGGTGCCGTTTGACAGATTGAAGTGTGAATGGTGATATCTGGGAAGGTAACGTGTCATGGGCATAAAGGCCCAGGATTCAAAACCTCCCTTCTTGTTTTTTCCACTGCTGGAGCACTTAGCCTCAGTGAGAATTCAAGTCATCCTTCGTGCAAACAGCACTTTAAAAGTTATCCTGAAGAGCTTTCTCTTTTTCTGCAGTAAATCTTCTGCGAATAACAGGCAACTGACTATCATAAAAAGACAATATTTTCTGCAGTCTGTACAGTCTCTGATGACTCTGGCCTACAGCTACATTCATGATTTTGACTGGTAAAAGTAGCTTCCACTTTCTGCATGAAGAACGTGTTGCATAGATGATGCAAATGGAGGTGGCATGTGATAAAACTATCTGAAATGTCTATTACTGTGAGAGAAGTGTGCAAGTCAAGGAAGGTGACTGGAGAAACATAATAATGGCAACAGTAAGTATTTGTGAAACAGTGGTTTGGACTACTGATGCTTAGCCACAAATGACAAAAAGCATGTTTGGGTTTCTTTCTAAACAATATAGTGTGTGTGTGTGTGCCTAAGTAAATGAACTAGAAAATGGATAGTGGATGCTGTTATATCTACAGCATTTTGTAGAGCTGAATAGCAGCAAATGATGGATTCACAGAATATGTATTAACAAAATGGAAATAACATGCTATTTGCTTAAACGTCCTATAAGAAGAGATTAATGAAGAATGGAGAACCTGCAAGACTAGGATATTTGAATTTTGAAGAATCATAATAGATTACCAAAATAACTTAAGGTTGCTTTAAAATGAGCTTGAAAAAGACAAATTTCAAATTAACCTTCCAGTGACACTACTTTTGTCTATGATGCAAAAAAGTTGGAGTCAGTAGACTGAAATAGGCAAATCTTGAAACTTGGTTTATCATTTTAGAAGGTAATTGCTTCTTCTCTTTTTTTGTGTGTGGAATGAAGTATTTTCTACTGTTATTTTTTACATGAAATGTTTTTAAAAGTCTTAATTTTTGAAGACAGAATAAGCAGAGAAATTGGCTGGATTTACAGAGGTACAGCATACTAGATTAGCCTTTGGACTCACGGGAACACTTGAATTTTTGTCACCTGCCTTACCAAAATAATCAGTTGTAGTCTCGTTTCAGAAAATTACGTTGACACAAACTCTTTTTATGGGTTTGTTGACTAAAAACTCAAGTGTTTATTTTAGATTTCTTCAAGATGTAATTTGTTCTGGTACAATGATAACTCTTGAGGGTTTCTTCATAGCTTTCGTATTTCTCAAGGGGTTAACCTGAAATTTAATGGGTTCGGCTGCCTGCTAGATGTGGAGTCGTCAAAAAATCATTCATGACTAAATTTTTGAGACTATCACCTGACAAAAGTGCTTGTATTAGCATTACATCAGAGAGCTCAAGTGACACCTAGAAGCATAATCCATCTGAATCCAGAGATGCACCTTGTGGTAGCTCCACCGTTCTCTCCCCAAATATGCAAACCTAATCAGGTTTAAATCTTGAAAGATTTTAGTTCGCATTAATCAGCTAGAGGGGAAAAAGTTAAAATACTTCAGGAAGGTCTCTAGAGACTTCATCTTCCATGAACAAGGAGGAGATTTTATTGCAAAGGGCAGATCAGTGTCTCTGGACACATTCCTGGCACTGCTGCAGGCATCTCTACAGACACAGTCACAAGATTTCTCCTCTTTCTACTCTCAGAGCTGTCAAGAAACTCTGTGAGAGACTAGCTTTGGTCAAATTAACTGAATTAATAACCTTAAACTGCAAACACACTGTAACCCCGTACAAGCTCTCACTCCTGCCGAGATCAAGTTCAAGCTTCTTCCCCAGTCAAGAAATTTGACCACTAAACTGTTCTTTCTTTGTTACAAACAAATTAAGGTTTTGGCCTTCAGGACTCATTAACTTTTCTTCCTTTAGAAACAGCTGATTCCTAATGGTGCTGACCTACATTATTTCTTACCATATTAAACTCATGTATCTCAGTGAGTACTGAAAACTGAATTCCTTTCAGGAATCCCCAACTTATTAATAATCTTCTCTTTCACATAAATAGTGTGCTTTATTTATTTATTTAATTCTAGCTTTGACCAGTGAAGGCATTTTGCCTTACAGTGTTAAACCTAGAGTAGAGAAACATTAAACAATACAAAACCCAAAAACTGATCTCTTTGGTCTTGTAAATTATTCTATTCTAGTTCTTTCAACAATTTGAGACAGTTCTTATCTAAGTTGTATATTACTCTAATAATATAAGGAACTGCTTCTCATACATTAAAAGTCAATATCTGAGGAAGAGTAATTTTAATATATGCTAATTTCTAATACCACAAACTAAAAAATGCAACTAATATTATCAAATGTATTATAATTTCAAAGACTGTCTGAAAATCCAAATTCTCCAGCTATTAAGCCAAAATCAAAATCAAGACGTATGTCCAAAATGTTTTTGTTAAATAGATTCATTACATCTAAAGTAGATATAAAGAGTAAAACAAACCAGGAGGTTACTGTTCCCATAGAAATACATATTGGACAGTAGAATTCCATACTAAATGAGAAAGGAATAGAATTCAAAAAGAAAAGTCAATTTTTTTTTTTTTTTAATATCTATCAATATTTGTTACACTTTCAAGACTTTCTCATAGAAACAGAAGCTTTGTTCTCTGGTTAAGCTAAATTATAAGGAACAAGAGTTTGATTGCAGCTGTTCCCATCTGGATTGTTTCCACAGATTTTAGCGAGATAGAATAGCAATAACAAAGGCTAGAGTATTACAGTTTAAGTCAACATCTCATGAGGATTTACACTGAAGAAACTTACAGCAGGATGTGGATACTGATGATTTAAAAAAAACCCCCAACAAAATCAAACAAACAAACCCTTTAACTCAACCAACCAACCAAATAATTAAACCTACAAAATCAGTAAAAGGAAGTGGTTTTGTTTTTTTTTTTTTTTTTAATTGCTTTTGTGCAATTTATATTCTCTTTAAGAAGCCTCAAAATAAATCTGATTCTACCTAACCACAAGGTCCACTTCTGCAATCTCCACTTATCTGTTGATAACTTATTCAACATCCTTCATTTAGCAGTATTAAAAATTGGGTGTAAGCAAAAGACGGATGGTTGTGGGCTAAATTCTATATTATAGACAGGTCCCAGTTATACTTGCTTCTCCTATGCATCACCTATTCATTTTTCAAAGTTGCATTATTCTGTACTGAAATTGAGTGAATTTGCAACAAAATAAAAATAATTTTACCCCTGTCTCCCAGGTAGATGGAAACTATCAGCAGCTCAATGTTTGCAAAACTTATGCAGGTGCCTAACTACATGTATGATTTTTTTTCTGAAAATCTTAATCACAAGATATATTTCTCTGCTGTAACACAAAATAAATGAGATTATGAAAACTAGAAACTATTTCATTTTCACTTGGTTAAATTTCTAGACAGGTAAAATTAAGATAAATATGCTCCGAGTCAGGCTTCTCATTTTGACATTCTTATTGCAAATGGTATAAATTATAAGAAGCCCTCCCTCAGATCTGAGGGAAAGGCCCCTCACATAAGGATTTACAAATTTATGATCATCATGATGGCTTTTTTTTTGTATTTGCAAGGGAAATTTCAAAGATTTTTTTTTTAATTTTTTTTTTCCTGGAGATATAGTTCCTCTCTTTCGCTATGGAAAATCTAATTGTTTTTCAAAGCCCACCACCCAGAATACCCCTATCAGGTGGATGTTGCCATATGCAACTCTCGGCCTCATACTGGTGCAAACTAAGTCATTCCTAATTTTGACAGCTTTTCCACATTTCTTTTTATTATCTGCCATCCTACAAACACTAAATTATGTTTATGTTCTGTGTTAGACCATGATTCAGGTACAGTGTGGACAGTGCACATTTTGCTTATGTGCCCATCTCCTTATTCAAGGAACTCAACATCTTCATTAAGAGTATTGCATTCATAAGCACAGGAGAGGCCACTGAAAACTGATTATCCTTGCAAAAAGAGACCTACAGGCTTTGAGGGGACCTACAGGGAAATTAAGGAAGAAAAATTATGGTATGCTGTTTCTTGCGCAGGTGAATACTGCAAACCCTTGCACGAACTCTGTAGAAAAGTGAAGTACTGAGGAGTAATAAACTATTAAAAAATGGTGTTTTGACATGGGACCTAAGATTTACTCCACCCCCCTCAGCTTTTTTTTTTACCTCCTATGGAAAAATACCTTTCAAAATAAATTTGTGTTTGGAAAAAATGAAATGTTCAAGTAAGGGTATGAAATAGAAATCCTAAGTATAAGTGATTAAAAGTTCTTTAAAAGCACACAGTATTTCAATAGTACATAGTGAGTAGACAAAAAAAGATAAATAAAGTTTTTCATCCTTTCATTTGATGTATTATTAATTATTTAGGTTGACAAAACTGTAAAACAATGCAATTCAAATTTCAGGTATTGAATAAAATAATAATTTGAAATTACATTGCACAATCTTATAATAAAATGATTACAAATAAGTACCCCACATTTGGAAGTAGTCATTTATCATTTTCACACCATGTGCAGTTTTGTCCTTTTACCAGATGACAAACACCTGGAGAAAACAAACCAAACCACAAGGAAACTTCAATACTTTAGCTGTGTTAACGGTAAAGAATTTACCCTGTAAATGCCTTTCTGGTTCATTCCAGGAATAGAGATCTAATATTATTGAGTATTTATACAGACCTTGGGACCTGCTTAGAATTCTGTAAGACTGTTCCACAAAGGCTTAGGCTGGCCAAGGAGACGTCCCCTTGAGTGCAGCAAAAGCGTGGGATGCCTGGCTGACACCAGGCTGGGTGGGATCCAGTAATGAACTTGTCACAGCAGCAAGGGAGGAGGTGAGATTGCAATCTGAAGACAATAAACAAATGTAAACAAAGAAATTTGACAGCTACTTCCAAGGTTGTCACAAGTAGTTAGACACAAGTAAAGGGGAAATATTACATACATAAATACCTTATTATACTAAGAAACTGTGTTCGTGTAAAGCAACCCAGCAACGACCCCAGAATTCATGTAAAACAAAGGAATGTCACACAGAGTTCTGCTGGGCACAACACAAACAGCTACAAAACAAGGCTGTATGTGTGGCTTAGTTTGCTCTGAGGAATGCTGAGCAACACAGAAAAGTGTTGAAAAAATTCCCTTGTCATGGAAAACTTGAATCTTGAAGGATACCTAGGAAGAACGGGAACTTTTGCTCAAATTGCTTATTCTTTGAAATAACAAGGTATTCATATCAATCCATGAAACCTGACTGTATCTGACAGCATCGACTGGGTGGTGTGTAGACTGAGTCCACAGAGGAAATGGCTGATTGTGCCAGCCCCTTCCTTCAGCACCTGGTGTGCAGAATTATCACCCAGCACTCTGTGTGTAAGGTGGCTGTCAGTAAAGGAGAATTTTATTTTTATTTCTCTTGTTTGATCTGATACCCTACCCTCGAAGCTCGGTATTCACTGAATCATTTGTAGGCAGCAATACAAATGAGATTTTTTTTCTTGCTCATACCAACAAAGTTGAGAGTCTTTATCTCCAGTTTTTGATTCATAGATAGAGACAAAAGATATTGTGAAATTAATAAGGCAGATGGTGAAAGCAAAACAGCACTGCACCAGTGCTGATTTTCACTGGATGTTTTACTGCAGTCTTCACCTCTTACATGTCTAACTTTTCAAACAAAATCAGTTCTTCACTTTGGATGACAGTTGGATTTTGACAGGTAAAAGATAACATGATGTCCATGTAGTGTGAATAACTCTAAGACCTTGCTGCAAATATTATTTCTGTAACTGCAATTGTTTGAAGAACCTAATTTTCATTAGAAATAGGCAAATGTTTGTGTAAGAGCATCCTAGATTAATGCTCCTTAATGCTGGAAGGCAGCTATGACTGCCTCATGTCTGATTCACATTGAGTCACTGCACTTTCTCATGGTTTCAAAGTCAAAACCTCCCAGTCTAAATGTGAGATGTATTTAATCTTCAAACAAGCCTCAGAACAGCCCGTCTCTCTTCTGTCTTTATCAGCATGAGCTCGGTGACACCAGGCTCTTCGTCAACATTAACAGCATCTCCTGAGTGAATCTCTAAGAAGTAAAATGAAGGGAACTGAAAATAAAATATGCCTACCTGGGTAGATGGCAAGAACACAAAGTTTAGGGCACAGCACACTGCTTTGTTGGTGTCATCTATTTTGGTTTAGACAAAAAAGAGCAGGGGGAAGTAATTTTTCTGAAGAACATTGTGTAGAATCTTGCCAAGGCTGTAAGACCTTTGGTCTGGGTCCTGACACTGAAGAACTCTTCTCTACAGCACATTTTTCACCATTTGAGCCCAAAGTAAAAAATCACCGACAAGGAATTTCATCGTATCTCCTGCTAAGATTACATTACAGAAGATATGTTTTAACATAAAGGAACATTTTCCTCCTAACCACTTTGAATGAAATTCATTTCAGATCTTTCGGAACATTTCTTCTAATCCTGACTGATGCCTTTGATGTTTTTCCTCTGGTAAAAAGGGAGGAATATCTAAATATTTGAAAGTCAATATGTTTTCTTATTGTTAATCAACTCAGAAACTTCCTATAGCTTTATTTTCTATTGTTTTCTAAAGTTAATTCTACCTTTCAAACAAATGGAATAAGAAATATTTAAGGAGAGAAAATTATTCTGAAGTGAAGGAGAAAAATAGATTTTACACAAAAGCAGATTTAGAAGTGAAGTCTCTTCATTTCTCTGCTTTTGCCAGGAAAACCACTTCCCATTCCACACAGAATTGTGTGAGGATGTCTTCCAGGTCCCATGCTGGAGACTCCTCAGCCTCTGCATCCTGCTTCTTACTTTTACCTCACAAACAACTCAGTTATTTCACCACTACGCCAGTCTCATTTGAAATTGCTTTAATAACATGAGATCCACAACAGATTCTCTCCTGGAACCTGCAAAAAAGCAGGGATTACCCAAAGAGACAACAGATAAAAGTAGTTCCCAAGCACTCGTATTAGCATTTCGCACTGTAGCAAGATTAGGTTTTGTATAAATAAAGCTCCCCTTCTATAATATGTAAATATGGAGATTTATCAAGAAAGTCCAAGTAAGGATGCGATTTTAGAAATCTTAATTTTGCCAGACCTAACTGCTTAGCTGTTTTAAATCGCAAATTTTTGCAATCAGTGTAAGGAGGAAATATTTATGCATAGTTATTTTATAAATTTGAGATTAAGTACTGGAAGAACTGTAGAACTCTGTCAAGAGAGATTCAGCAAAGCCTTCAACGTTTCTGGTTTAAAAACCTTCTCTTTATAAAAAGTTAGATAATCATCCATTTCCTAAGTCCCAAAGAAAGGGCTTTTTTTTCCATCCTGCATTCAAGAAAGAAAAAATGAAGCTAATCAGGGGTGAAAAACTACATATATCTTTCCTGCTATCTTTCATTTTCTTCTGCTTTTTATTCTCATACATATAGATACTTAGATTTATAAAAAATCTCAGAGATCTGCAATGCTGAGGTACAAATCATGTGGGTAGAAATGAAATATTCTCCGTTGTCATCTATCTAACAAACCAACTTGCTAAGCTTCATTTTTGAAATGTATGAGAAGCAAGAAGATGCTTGCTGCCACTGTGGCTTGAAACTCGTATTTTTAACTAAATCTTGTTTGGAACTCAGGTATGGGTTGCCATTCAAAATGCCAGTGTGTAACTATTTATTATAAACTTTTTTTCTACAATATAAAGACTAGAATTTTAATACTTTTAGACATAATATTGCTTGTTTAGAGAGGCTAGAGGTGCCCAATATTACCTAAAATTCTGTCCTTTGCCAAACCTTTTTTTTTTTTTTTAAGAGCAAACTAGAATTTGGCCTTCTTATTTGGCCTTAAGAAGCACCAGTAATAATCCAAAAAGCAAAATCCAGTGTTGGCATATGTAAAATCCTTTACACACAAAAACCACATAGAAGTATTATTACAAAATTTCTGAGCAAATGTGCATTTCATAGTCCCAGAATATTGCAAACAGTATTTGAAGTACAACCTTAAATTAAACCTACCAGGTAATGAGGCTGCTTTATCCAAGAATTTCCCATGTAGCTTTCTCCTGTTCTGCTTTTTAAACCTCAGATTAAAACATTTAGCTGCTGGCAATATTTAAGCTCTAAAAGCTTTCTACAAAAAATCCTGTTTCTGTCAAAGAAACATTTTGATTGGAGGAATATTTTAGTAAGGGGCCTCAACAACATCTCGAACTACATCTGAAAGTGATATATATTGCACTTCATTTCAGGTGCTTGTCTTGGTCCTCTTGCATGAAACCACACAACTTCCCAGAGGCAAGAGAGAAACGTATTTGGGGGAAGGAGGCTGGTTGGGTTGTTCTTAAATTGTTCTTCTCTTTTCAACCTTTTAAGAGCTAACTAGGCATCAAATGTCACCAAGCACAAACTTCTTCAATGCTGTGCCTTCACCCAAGATCCTATTTGATTGATCCTTTTCAATAAATAATGTAAAAATAAGCTCTGATTAGTAGATTTATAATTTCAGAAGATATATGTGAAAAGTCATGATGGAAAGCAAACTTTGACAGCGAAGTTCAACACTGTTGTCCTGAAATACTCTGCGTTCTTCAACATAAACATTACAATTAGTCATACTTAAAGTATTTGGTGTACATGTTCCCATTCTGTTTTGTACTCTGTGTTGAGCACAGTTGCCATATTTTTGAAAGGGGTGAATGGTGAGGAAAAGGACAAGAGGGGAAACAATGTGGTGGATGCTAAAAAGCTACACAACGCCAAGGGAAAAGAGAACAAGTTCATGAAAAGTGGAAGACCACAATGAATTATTCATTATACACTTACTTACAGCCATCTCTGGGTCAGACAGTCCCTGAGCAGCAAAATGGTGGAGACTGGGAGACACTTCTGGGACATATCACTGTCCCCCTGCTCTTTTTTTGCTCTGGTCCCTAGGCAGCTTATATTGGTCATTCTCCAAGATAGGATACAAGACTACCTGGATTCATACAAAAGATGAATCAATATTACAGCTCAAAAACATCCTTATTTATGGCCAGCTTTATATCATATATATAGTTAGGCTTTTACAGAACGTTATCCCATTTGTTTTAGGACCACTAATAAGGTACATCTTGTTCATCTTCTGTGCAGCTTTATTCCCTTAAAACCTGCTCCAGGAAAGAATAGGTAGGCAAAACCTGCCAGACTGCAAACTTTTAGTAATTTAAAGAACAAAGACTTACAGTTCCAACAAAGTTCTCAGACAGAAGTAAAACAAAAAAGGTGATCAATGCCACAAAGCAAAGTTTTCTCCTGTTAGCTATATCTGGAAGGAGCAAAAAAAAAAAAAAATACTTCCTGGCAGAACTGCTGGTATAATTCTATGGATTCTAATGAAAATTAAATAACTTTTAGACAACAGAGATTTGAATAATCCACACAAATGGTGTTCATATACCCATGAAGTATCACTGCATAAGCCTGGAAAGAGAGCTGCAGTGACTAAATGGTCATGTATTTTATAGGTCACATAGATGAAAAATAAGAGTTGTCACGGAATCACAGAATTTTCCAAGTTGGAGGGGACCCACAAGTATCATTGAGTGCAACTCCTGCCCCTGCACAGAGTCACTCCTTGTGCCTGAGAACACTGTCCAAACACTTCTTGAACTCTGTCAGGCTGGTGCTGCGACCACTTCCCTGGGCAGCCTGTTCCAGTACCCTACCATCCTCTGAGTGAAGAGCCTTTTCCTAATACCCAACCTAAACCTCTCCTGATACAGCTTCAGGCCATTCCCCTGGGTCCTGTCACTGGTCACAGAGAGCAGAGATCAATGTCTGCCCCTCCACTTCCTCTCATGAGGATGTTTTAACCCACAATCAGGTCCCCCCTCAGTTTCCTCTTCTCCAGGCTGAACAGACCAGATGACCTCATCTTCTCCCCATATGGCTTCCCCTCCTGATCCCTTCACCATCCTCGTGGCCCTCCTTTGGACACTCTCTAATAGCTTTATATCCTTATCATTTATATCCTTGTCACATCTTTCAGAGTAAGATTATCAATACAACAATTGCTATATGGGCATTCCATACTTAATTTTAAACATTTAGATATAAACATTTAATTTTCTCATTCTAATACCTTTTTTAATGGCTCAGCAGCACCCCAAATGATCATTCCTAGTACAAGTGAGTTCCAAAGTTATGTCTAGTCCACTATCCCATATTTTGAGGGTTGCCAGCAGAGGATGCCTGGAGAAGCATTCAGGGACAGAGCACTCAAATTCTGCTGAATTCTCTGGCAGCTTCCATTTTGCTATGCTTTATGGATTTTCTGAGACAGAAAAAATATTAAATATCAATAACGAATCTTTATTAATGCCTTTGTGCTTAAAATTGTTATATTTAATAGCTCTTGCTTGCTTTTTATTTCATCAATGCTTGCCATCATTTTAGAACATGTCTAATGCCACAACATCCTATGGAAATGCGATTCGCTCTTTATCTACCCATTATGTGAATAAGCATCTACTTTGTTCCACTTAACGATCACTCCCTCCTTTTTTATGAGAGACATTCTTCATTTCCTTCATTGCAGTCTTGATTTTACAGTCTCATGTCATATTCTCCCTTCAGTGCTCTCTCTTTTGTTCTGAAGAGTCCTTGTCTATAAAATCATTCTTCGTACAGAAACCATTCCATAACTCTGTTGATTTCCCTGCTATCTTTTCTAGTTCTACTGTTCCATTTTTAGATAAATTATCTTGACAGCAAAAGATAATCTTATGGATAAAGCATTAGAGTATGGTCCTGGAAAAAGGAATTATATTTCTGCTTGTGTCACAGATCTTATGCATTATTCAGTCTTCTTGTCTGCTTAATTTTGAGTAACCATTCACCACTAAGTGAAAATATTCTTCAGCAGCAGGGAACATTTCTGCTTCCAGCATGTAGAATAGAACCACTACAGGACAGGATATTTTGGTATGAAATTATTGCTTAAATGGCATTATGGCACGAGTTTAATTTGGGTATTTTTTAAAACTAATTGAGAACCTCACATATCTGGAACAGACCCCTAAAGGGTCTCAGAGACAATACGACACCTTCAGAAGGAGCTCTACTTCAGTGTCTGTGCCTCTCTCTTGTTTTGAACAGCAGCTTTTCAGAAGCTGTTTCCAAACTATTAATAACTCCTAACTTTGAGTAAACTTGTGATAAAAGTCCAATATTCTGCATGGCTATGTAAGTTAAACCAGACTCATCTCCCATTTAGGTCCTGTACACCTGGATATTAAAAAGGTGTAAAAACCAGATGAGCAAACAAACAGTTCTCAATTTCCACACTGCAGGTGAGGTGCTTTAATAAATGAGAACTCACTGATTCTCCTAATAGAGAAGCACTGTTCATTTTATGCCCTAAAAAGGGGTAATGCAGAGAAATCTAGAGAGAGCTTAAGATTTTCCTTTTGTGACTGCGTGGTGATTTCTCCAGTGATATCCACTGATATCTGAATTCTATCATTCAAATGGCATCAATTGCATCACCTTTCATGGCAAACCTGCTTTTATAAACAATATGAGGCTTTTATTTTTTTTCTTTTCTAGATTTATTTTTACTAAGAGAGAGAACCTTCAGCAAAATCTGTGGCATGATGCCAGAAAGGCAAACAAGGAGGATGTCAAACTAGATGAAAGAGCAGTTGAACTCCAAGCCTCATATTAAAACATTACTTTCTAATAAGGGGATAATATCTCAGAATCTCTGTGGCTTGACACAGAGCCTTAGGCACTTCAGCTGTGGTCCAACAAGCCCTAAGGCTTTACCCACACTCACAGCTCCAAACTTAATTTATGTACAAAAAAGAGACTAAGAAAAATCCTCTGTAGGAGTCAAAACCTTTTTATGAATTTTGGGGGGAATTAGTGGTACTTTCCAATTCACAGTGCTTGATGTAGTTAGTAAAGGCAGGGAAACACTGTAAAGCTTATTTCTCTCTCTTCTTTAGACATTTATTCAAATGGACTTTCAAATATGCTGTAGCATAATATCAGAACATGTCCTAAATATTTAATAGCTACTTATTTAATTAAGAAGAGTCTCCCAATCCCTGAAAAAATAATAATTAAAAAATTCAAGTGTATATAAAAGGTAGGATTATATTCCGTTGGTTTCTCTGTGAATATGCAAACTGGGAGTTTTGGGTTATTTCACTGAATGCACAGAAATTGTTTTCAGGACTCCATGTGCAAACCAGCACGCTGAGCCAGAGGTCCCACTGTCGGGTTTGGGCCATCATTTACCGAGGACAAGACAACAAACCAGGAATTCCTTTTGCACTAAATGCTTTCCTGGGTCACTGCCAGGAGACAGACTGCCGTTCCATTTTCAATGAAATACTCCAGGTACTTCTTTTTGGGAGGAGGAAAGGCACAACCAGGCTTTCCTCCAGTGTGATCAACAAGTCAGCTCCATCCACAGCAGCAACGCTGTTAAAGCACCAAGAGCTGTCAGTATTTTGGGCATCAGATTACGTAGATAAGAAAAGAAAGCAAAACTGGACAGTAACATCTTCCAAGGATGACTGCTCTCCTCACAAACTCACTCCAGTCTCACAGCAGAGTGCCATGGTTTAACCATTCTATTTTCCTGGCTTTCATTTAATTTTTTTTTTTTTTTTTTTTTAATTTTCC
>VZTE01000365.1:2046149-2084281 GCA_013397775.1 Eulacestoma nigropectus | reverse complement strand
TTTTTTTTTATTTTTTTTTTTTTTTTTTTTTAATATTCCACTTAGGGAATGGCTGAACTTAATTGGTCCATGTAAGCCCATCTCAGTGGAAGAAGTGAAATCTACAAAATTAATCAGGGAAAAGCTAATGAAATTGCTAGACACTAGCATCTCCCAGACACAGCCTAGTAAATTTTTATTTCATTTTAAAATGAAAGATACTCAAGCAAGGACTATTTGAGGAAGGCATAAATAAATAAAATATTGTGCATGATTTGCTACAGAACTATTGAAAATAGAATTTAAAAAGTGCTTTGATATAGTCTTAGATGAGGTAAAAGGCTGTGATATAACATGCATTACAAATGATTTACACTAAGAGAAGAATATTGGTATCCCTTTATTTTATGTAATGAAACAAAAGATACCCTATAAATTAACAACTACTGGCATAATTCCAATGTTTTCCATTACTTACTCTAAGATGACCCAGACAGTGAAACTTTCAAGATAACTTCATTTGTGAGGTTGTAAACACCATTTGCTGTTTTCAGGTATATTATTAACTACACCAAAAGTGTCAGTAATAGTCATATTTGTTTCTAAATGAATTTTTTTTCAGTCTTTTGCTTTTGAACAAAAATGTGTTTAGGCATAAAAGAGGTACTTATTAGAAGGTATCTTCCTAATATATTTATGGTCTATATAGATGAGAAATAATGTTTAAACAATTCCATCATATTCTGTTATTCTGCTTTAAAATAATCCTATTTAAATTAAACTTCATTTCTGTCCACACTATTATTCCACATGTCCAGATATCAGGAGTGTTGGATTTCTTCTTCTTATGAAAGAAAAAGTAAAGTTTGTATATATCTTTCTTTGACTATGACTGCACAAACACAGAGGTTTTCAGCCATCTGAAATTTTGCCCTGCAAGATTCTGCACAAAAAACTGTGCATCACATCTTCCAACATCATCTTTCAACACAAAACTTAGTCAAAATCACTTTGTTTCACCATGGTTGCACTTTTTACTGAACAGTACCAGTGGAGCTGCCTGGACTTCTTCCAGACCAAATTCACAGAAAACGTGAACCCTCTTGAAAGCCCTTCAAGAAAACAGAGATCATGTGATGAAAATCAAAACTGGAAAAACCTCTTACCCTTGTGCTGCACAGGATTTCTCTTTTCGCTGTTTGCCAAACTCTGATAAGCAGACAAGCTCATTTGCCTCTCCTCAAACCTTTGTGTCATCACAGTCTACAAAATATAACTTGCTTTGCAACAAACAGAAGGCTCTGGGATTAGCTGCGGTCAGAATCTACCTTATGGGGGATCTTCAAATAAACTGAGATACCATCTCAACTCTTTTACACATCTTTTAAGCAGATTCTAACCTTTTTTCCATGATACCATAGAGCTGGCTCACAAAACAAAATTCTAATTCTGGTGCCCATCTGGATGCTGTAGCTCACATACTGTGCTAGGAGTTTCCTTCCTTACCTGCAGATGAATCTCAGCATTATCTGTCAGGGCCTGACATCTGGGATTTCTAAAGCCACCTCCAGATCACCTGCTGTTCTCACCTGCTACTAATTATCCATTATTATTCATTATCCATATTAATAGCATTATTATTATGGAAATCAATACTAGTATTAAGACAACAAGTCTCAAGATGCAACATCTCCATAGACCACTTTGGATCAGTACTTACCTGAGGGAAGTCATTCTTGCTACTTTCCCCTTCTTTGAGTAAAGACATTAAAATAAATATATATACATTTTCACTTCTGCAGTATCAACAGACAAGGATATTGACATGAATGTGTCTCTGCAAATTCCAGGTAAATTATTTACTTATTCAGACTGTTGCAAATGTTTGTTTAGAAATATGAATATTAGTTTGACATCTCTTATTTTAGCTTCCCAGTTTGCAGCTCTTCACTTCTACAGTGCAAGGACTTTGTGACTTTAATTGGCTCAGCCTCTGATTCAATATTTGCATGTGCCAGCTCTGTGGAAACAAGGCATTGCAATGCTTCACTTTTATCTGTAAAACTTCTTCTTTTCTGTAATACTGTTGGTCTTTTCGAGGTTCTTCAAAGAAGTTTCATCGTCTTTTGTTTTTTACAGTGCACAGGACCAAAATACCCATGGAAGATCTAATAATGAGATAACTTTGCCGTTATAGTTATTTTTCACCTTGAATGAGACATTGCCTGAAAGTACATTTCCAACTAGGAAGCCAGTGTGAATAAATGCATAGTGTGTTATTCCCCTTTAAAAGAGTGCTGACAGTTATGTATTGTGTATGAAAATGCATCTATATATAAAGCACTTATATCTATTTTTAGGTTCCATAGATTACCAGATTTACTCGCCCCTAATCCAGCCTCCGTTTATGGTATTCAGTTTATTATAAACCTGCTATCAGAAAATTTGAAACTTGCTATAAACTTGCACAGAAATCTGGCTTTGGCAATGAGAATTTTGTCCTCATTGACATGAACTGTGGCACAGATCAAAACACCTGGTGCTGACTCTTCAAATCTGTCTCTCCTCACAGCATCACCTGTGGACATTATTGACCACCATGGACTGCAAAGTCACAGACACGAGGCTGCTTAGGTATGGCAGAAGGACACCTGTAATGGACTGATGTCTATAATCTGGGACTTTCTTTTCCTTTGACACAAAAAATGATCACATCCCTCTGGGAGTCATTGACTGCAGGGCTTGTGTCAGGACTTCATCACCTTTGGCCCATGGGAATGATAACCTATCAATGCAAACCTTTTGAGACAAAGACGTACGTGGAAATTCTTTGTCGTAACTGTGCTGTGCCTTCATCAGTCTTTCACAAATTGTCAGGAGGTGGCTGCTGCAGGGAGCTACATCCTGCTTCTGGACATTCACAGCGATGATGGGGGCTCCAGGAGCTGGGAGTTCAGTCATGCAGCTGGCTTGATGCTGCGCTGATGCCTGAAGAGCGCTTAAAAGTCTCCCCAGGAGTTTCAAACCTTCCAGACTGCCCAGAGACTCCTCAGGAGTTTTGCACTGCTTTTCTTGAGCCTAAAGCAGCTCTGCTTGTCAGTCTGCTCACGCCCAGCAGCATCCTGCAGTCTGCACCCTCCGGGTGTACCCCTGGATGATTGAGCAATGCATGGCTCTCCAGTGGCACAGAATTTGGAAAGATTGGGAAATGTCCTCAGGTGCACTGCTTGATCCTCTCTGGCTCTTCTGAGAGGTGAAGAAGAGCTGCAACAGGCACAACTGGTGAGAGTTTATTAGTAAGATTAATTTCCCTATAATTCACTTCCTTCTATAACAAAATTTGTTGTTAGACTGCATATTACTAAAACATAAAATACACTAGATGCCTCCATTTAGGAAATCCTGTAGGGTTTTGTTTTTACTGTTCTTCTCATGGACAAAAAAACCCAAAAATTGAATTTGGTTTTAGTGTTACAGAAACACGCACAGCAAGCTGCAAACTGCACTTCAGCAGCTTTGGCTGTGTAACAAAAGGTCAACCAAGCTTCACTGATGAATTGGTAATAGATGCATTGAAGACAAATTCTAATTTCTATCCCAAAATCCAGTTTATAAACCATCGCAAAAGAAAAATTTGCTGTTTGAAACATTTAAGCATCAAATCTAATCAGTGGTCTCCTAATTTTTAAAATACTTCCTGAAAACTAGATTAAAGCATAGTAGAAAACCTCACAGGAGCTGGTAAAATATGATAATCGATAGTGGAAATATTAAAAAATCCAATCAAATACCCTTCTAAAAATATTCTCTTTATGTCATTAACCTTGTCAATCATTCCTCTAAATAAATCCCTGTCTAAAAATAATAAAAAGAAGGAAATGTACAAGTATGTACTCCTGGAGTGACTTCACAAATTGATTAATTTTTGAAACATTTTACTCTGATTAATGAGAACAAGACAGCTGAAATATGTGAACTGGAGATACAAATACACTCTACTTTTTTATACAGCCATTTTTCAAACTGTATTTTCTGAGGTTTATTTAAATTTAAATACCCAATACCTTGCATGGAATCTGGCAAATCAAGGATTGTTTCTTAAAATCATTATGGCAAGACATTTTATTGCTGCTGCTACGAAAATAAAGTAATAAGTGGATTTATAGCTCTGATGTGCATCACCTTACTAATATGTGTAGATCTTGAACGTATAGAGGTGAATCCCTCCATCTGTACTCTAGGAGAGCTAAAATCTCTTCAAGGATTCCACGGAGGCACCAAAAGAACACAAAATTCCTTCATCCCCAGCTCATTACCGCAGAGGGTATTGGTATATTAGCTATTAGCTATAGTATAACTCCACATTCCTACGCTGTGATCAGTGTGTGAAAGAATGACACATTCCAAGAATCACATCAAAAGATGCAACAAGAAGCCAGCATTTACAGTTAAAAAGGTAGAGGTGACTCAGTTTCCAGGGGTTTACTTTAAATATCTAAACACTGTTCTGACTCTGGAAAATACTTAATATTGGGAAAAAAAAAAAAAAAAATCACTGACTCTTCAGATTATTTTTTCTGTAGGTAAGAAATATCAACCTTTTTCTCCTATGCGAAAGTAAACATGCAATTATTTCAAGTGTGTTTTACCTTTAAAATTCCACTTGCAAAGCAGTGGTATGAATAGGATTCATTGAGAAATGGGGGTATTTCTTGCCAGGAAAGCTGGGATAAAGTTTGCAATGAAAGAGTTTTACTGTTTTTTGACATATTACCTTTTTTTCCCTTGATGTTGTTGTTCTGAAGGTGATATATCAGGACTGTGTCTACAATTCATACTCCATAAAACCTATGAATATAATTATCCTCACTGGTGACACAGATGGCAAAAATAAGCCTATATTGAAGTTGATGGGAGTTTTGTGTACATGAAAGCTACAAGATATAGGTGCTAATAATTATCATCTTTAAATCCAGCTTCCTTTTCTGTGTCTTTGTAAGGAATTCAAAGTCATCTGGAAGGTATTTGGTATGTAAATTCCAAGGGCTGCCCAAATCCAGTAGCTGAAGCTGAAATTTGAGATAAAAAAAAAAAAAGAAAGATATTTCTGAGAAAAGTGGTTTGTGCTTCAGCCTTAAATGATCCTGATATCTGATACAATGGAAAAGCTGAAGAAGAGATTAGCCATTTGAAAAATGACCATTTCAGAGCTTTCATTGATTTCTTAAAGGTCTATCCACTAAAAATACATTTCAAGCATAAATGGCCAAGATCCTACTGGTAGGTCATTACTTGAATATGAACTGCTTGTAGTCTACTGCCTCAAAACAGTGAAAAAAATATTGCTGCCCTAGTAATGAGCTAGTATTTGCTATAATTGTAGGATGGTACATGCAGGCACATGCAGTGGGATTCAGTATATCTGTGTGTATAAAAACAAAATTGTGTTACACACTACAATTATTTTAATATCACTAAGGATGCCTGGGGGATAGTAGCACAGATCTTTATTCTACAGAAATGTGATACCCTATGGAAGGAAAGATGTACCCAAAGGTCCAGCAGCTAGGGCAACGTGGTCATAGGCAATGCTGGATTGAGTGGTGTGGGAAAGCAAATGCAGTAAAAAGAGGATATAACAACTTATTGGCAGCAAATTATAGACATCTGATATATTTGGGTTGCTATATTATTGTATCAGTATCAGATTACTATTTTCTGGTTAGCTGCTATTCAGAATGCCTGATATTTTGAAGACAGATGAAGTCCTAAAAGACAAGAAATAGAAAGTATATTGACATTTTTTGGAAAGAAAAAAAATTCTGGGATGAATAAGCAAACAAAATACGCAACATGTGAAAGATTCCAAGTGAAAACGTAGCAGCTGTCAAGAGTAAATAATGATATAAAATTTTTTTCTAATTTTTTTTTTGAAACAAGAGAAAAAGTCTAGGGATAAGGTGGAAAAAAACTACCATGAAACCAAACAGTAGAGATAGGACTCTGTTGCTTAAACATAGTATTCATTACCAAGCAGGCATCCAAGGCAGCCGTAAAAGGCTGGCAGATGTGACTTTCAACCCAAGTGAGACCTGCTGTCCTCTAGCTGGGAGCTGGAGTCCAGGCAGGATATTTTATGTGGCTGAAAGCAGATAAACCAGACTGAATTTCTCAGAGCTTTGTGCTATTTGCAAATGTGCCAGGTGATACTGGCCCTCTATTCAGCATGGCGAGGTCACACCTGGTGTACTGTGTCCATGGCTGGGCTCATCAGCACGAGAGAAAGATGGGCAAAGTGGAGAGAGTCCGGGGAAGAGCCAGAAAGAAAGGCAAGGGATTGAAGCATCTCTCCTGTGAGGAAAAGCTGAGTGTGGGACAGTTCAGCCTGGAGAAATCTCAGGGGGAAACCTCATTTGTTGCACTGAGTACTGACCAAGTGCCAGCTTGCAAAGACTTTTGTTGGAAGCGATGAATGTAATGCATTATCCCTGAAATTACTATGCAGCCTTGAGAATGATTAAGTTTTCTGTGAGATTACAAGGTAGTTAATTAATCTGAGTTAAAGTTAATTAAAATTTCACTCCCGTAAGAAAAGCGTTGGTCCATTTAGCATATGTCGGTCTTTTTAAGCTAATGACCTCAAAAAGAAAATATTATGCATTCTTTGAGTTTATTTTAATAGCTGTGGAATTCCTGTGTATAATTGTCCGCTCAAGAAAAGAAAAGTTAAGTTTAGTATCTCTTATTATACAGTTAATTTTCCTTAACAGCAGCGAGACTAAACACTGATAGGTAATTGTGACGTCAGAGCTAATGAGTCAATCAAATTTGTATGCAGAATTTCTGGTGGTTTGTAATATATCCAGAGTCTGAGGGAGACTGAGTAAAGACATTAGAAATGGGATGGGGGGAGCACTCAGCTCCCTTTTTGTGGAATTTAAAAATCACTTGGCCACAGTTCCTGAAAGTCCCCTTTTCACCCCATTCCCTCTGCTGGGGAAGCAGCAGCATGAAGAAAAAACATAATCATACACATCCATAGAGCTTATAGAAATTGTGACTCACAGGTTGAGCTCTCCCTTTTGCCCTTTTGTAACATGCTGATGTCAGTAATATTTGAAATTTAGGGTCTTATGCATCATCAATGTGCTTTGGCTATTTCGAGGCAAAATAACCATAAAACCCAGCTCAGCTGGCTGGAATGCTCTACTTCCTTTAGCCTGTTGGTGAATCTGGTCTTAAAGCTGAAATAAATTATGATATAAGATACTAGGAAAAATCAGAACTGATACAGAAACATCTTCTTTTTCCTATTAGTGCACTATTAGTATTTAAGTTCTGAAATTATTTAAATAGAGTAAAACAAATAAGCAAACATACCCTTTAGACTATTTAGGATAGGAAGGTGTTCTTTAAGCAGAAAAACATCAAAAGGATATGATAATTATCCTGGAATAATCGTTATAACTAAAAAAATATCTAAGCTTCACACAAAACAAGGCTAGCCCTCATGTGTAGTCCTATTGTGAAAACAATATTTTGAGGAAATTGGAAGGTGGCATCAAAATTAATTGTAGAACCTTTAAAAAAAAAAATTGGAAAACTGGGAGATGCCAATCATCTTGCATCTTAACATAAGCTAAAACTTCAGGAATACAAAACTATTTTTGCAAATATTTATGTGCATAACACACAGACTTATAAATACTATTTCGGAGGAATCTATGAATAAACATATTCTGGCATTTTCAAGAAAACCTTCAACATCCTTTCTTGTTTTATCTTAAGTCACCTTTATCTTTTCTTTTTCCATCAGTTTACTTAAAATATTTGAATACACTGAAGGAAAAAACTGTGATTTAATTTGCACAATAAGAAGTGGAAAGAGGGTTTTTTAGTTTGCTTTTTTGTCAAAAAGTTTGGTTTTAGTTTACAGGACAAATTTGTAGAGAAATTTGTCAGGAATATGTGTTTATGTTATGTATATATTTTAGTTGCTTGTCTGGGGTTTTTTGCAGAGTAAGCTATTTTTATTCGAAATATAGAAGCCAAAATTTAGTAATTTCAAAGTGTAGCAGGTTGATCTTGACTGGATGCCAGGCACCCACCAAAGTCTATCACTTCCTTCCGCAGCTGGACAGGGGAGAGAAAATATAACAAAGGGTTCATGAGTTGAGATAAGGACAGAGAGAGAGCATTTACCAAATACCATCATGAGCAAAGCAGGCTTAACTTAGAGATTTCAATTGAATTCATTATTAACAAAATCAGAGCAGGATACTGGGAAGTAAAATAAGACCTTAAAAACCTCTTCCCTCACCCCTCCCTCCTTCCCAGCTCTACCTCCTCCCCCAGTGGTGCAGGGAGATGGGAAGGGGGGCTGTGGTCAGTTCATCACCAGTAGCTTCTGCTGCTCAGGGGTAGGATTTGTTCCCCTGATACACTGTGTCTCCCACGGGAGACAGTTCTCTGTGAACTTCTCCGATGTGAGTCCATCCCATGGACAGCAGTCCTCCCCATACCGCTGCAACTCTTCCACGGGGTCAGTCCTTCAGGCACAGCCTGTTCCAGCGTGGGCACCCCATGGGGTCACAAGTCAGGAAACCTGCTCCAGCGTGGGGTCCTCCCTCCACAGGTCTGCCGATCCCTGCACAGGTCTTCCACAGGGTCACAGCCTCCTCTCAGATATCCCCCAGCTCCAGGCTGGGCTCCTCCAGGGGCTGCAGGTGGATCTGTGCACCCCCGTGCCCTCCAGGGGCTGCAGGGGTACAGCTGCCCCACCATGGCCTCACCAGGCGCTGCAGGGGAATCTCATCCCCCAACGCCTGGAGCACCTCCTGCCCCTCCTTCTGCACTGACCTGGGTGCTTGCAGAGCTGTTCCTCTCACATGTGCTCACCCCGCTCTTCTCTGGCCACAGTTACATCTGCACAATAACTTTTTTTCTCTTATTTAAATATGTTATCACAAGGCCATTACTATCATTCCTGATGGGCTTAGCCTTGACCAGCTGCAGGTCCAGCTTGGAGCCATGTGGCATTGGCTGTGCTGGACATGGAGGAAGCTGCTGGCAGCTTCTCACAGCAGCCACCCCTGTAGCCCCCCGCCACCCAAACCTGGCCATGCAAACCCAGTACAAAAAGATATTTGTGTAACTTAGGGGAGAAAATGTGACACCCACCAAAATTTACACCTGTAATTTCCTCAGGTATTTTTTAATGAGTTCTAGTATTGTGCTGTGTTAGGTCTAGACATTAAAAGATTAAAATTATTCGTAGTTTTTGCTATTAAAAAAAGGAGTGCTAAAGAACTGAATTAATATAATTTGAAATTATATCATAAGAACAATCCCAGATAATGATTATCCTTCATGAGAATGCAAAAACCACTATGGCATTTGAACTTTTTAGCTAAAATAATTTTTTGAAGAAATGAGTAACTGTAGCCAATTAGGGTTATTTATTGCAGACAAACATAACAGAAATTGCTTCATGTGTGCTTCTAGCTTCTCCAGTTCCTGGCACTGCATCCTGCAATCCTGCCACCTCCAGGACACCCTGCCTGCCTTGGTGCAGGGACCACACTGTCCTGACAATCCCAGACCAGCCCTTATGAACTGGAGTTTAGGGGACTAAGTAGAAGTGTTAAATGAAGACCCCACTGTGATCGAATTTTAAAGAATTCTAAAGCAATGTAAGTTTATTTTTTAGGCAAAACATGACACAGAAGCTAATTACTATTGTTGATAGTGGTCTCTCATACACTGCAGCTGAATATTGGTAATCCAAACCGAATTCCAAACCTATAAGAGGAAGCTTAAACTAGTTAGGGAGGTTCAGTTTAAGCATCAGTTCAAGGTCTGAAGTGTTTGCGACTTGAAACAAGCTTAGCTAATTGCTAATCAATGGGCTGAGAGCCATGTTTTTAACCAGGATATAGAGAATAGTAAACCTGAGGGTGAAAAAGAGAAGTTAAAGTATGTAGCCTAAAATGTTAAACTAGGTCTAATACAACAATTTACAGAAAAAGATGTCTCTCTTCAATAGAGGGAAATATTTTCCTGCATGCATCATCATGAAACAAATCTTTACCCTTCCCTGATAACAAAGCAGAAAAAAAAAAAATAAAAATTGTGATCCATATTTAAGCTATTCAAACTCAACCTCTAAAAAATGTGAGTTATTTTCTGCTTGCTCTATTTAGTAATATGCTTGCAAGTACATAGCAATAACTTAATTACACTCAAGCTTCTTGAATGAGATGTTTTGAAGCAGCTCACAAAATGCATATGAAGTTGCAACAGTACAACTTATTATGGTTTATATAGCAAAATTTGGTCTTTTGGTCTTCTGATGGATGAAGCAGATACAGTTAAAAAAAGACTCAGAAGATAGGTGTTTGAAATGAAAAAGGCAAGGTGAATTTTCATATCAGCTTGGGAATACAGATGGAAATTAAGGTGTATTTAATCAGCCAATTTATATTAACATTATTGATTACTTAAAGGCTTCTGGTTGTCACAGTAAATGTTGGATGCTCTAATTAGATTATTGTACAACTTCTATGTGAACTAATTGCACAGGGGACTGCTTATAAAACAAATGCAGTCTTTGTTTTACACACATCTTTTTTTCTTTTCTTCCCCCTCAACTGGTCTTTTACATCTGCTGGACAATGACAGCATGAAATACAGCTTCTGAATGCAGATTTGTTTTGGGATGTCCAACAACTTTAAGTATGCAGACAGTATGATTCCTATCTCTGGTTTACCAATGGGTCTATAAAGCCTTGCAGAAAGATTAATTGCAGTTCACATCCATTTTGGCCTCTAGATGTCATGTAAAGTACATAACATCAATGAGGAAGCATAAGAATTTCGATTATATCCATCAGAGAAAAAAAAAAAAGAGAATCACAGGTAGGTAGAGGAATTTTAAAAGGGGTTGGTTTACTGTTTTCATCTTTTCAGATAACTAAAGTTCTTAAAATTAAGTGGGAAGTAAGAAGCAGGAAGAAATAAGTTCAAAGACAAACATGTTACTGATTGAAGAACTACTTCTATAAATCAGCAAGATCTGAGAAAAAAGTAAACAATGTTGAAGAACTCACAGACGCCATACCGCTGTTATTCAAGGTTAAAACAGGTACAGAAAATAAAATACCTCTCAAAGATGCAATAGAAATATAGTTATATAACTGAGCTTTTGCATCAAACTCTATATGCAGTTCCAAGTTTTTCTCAAAATACTTTTGATAACACTCATAAAACAATTTCACTCATAAAAAAATTCCCCAAATATTTTAGTTGCAGTTTTAAAATGCACAGTGTGAAGACATAAAACCACTTTGCTCCATGGCAGTATTTATCCCAGGATCTTAAAATGCATTAGACAAGCAAGTACCATATAAAGTTAATAATTAGAGTTATATTAATTTTTGCCGGTCAGTGAGCAGAAAAAGTTATTGAAATGCAGGTCCAAACACTAATTCCAAATTGATAGCAAGGCCAGGGAAAGGAAACTCAAAATCTTTTTCCCACTGAATTAAACATTCATTATCAAACATAAAATATGTGACAGGAAATCAATTTAGGTTTTGTAAGGGATCCTGCATGTAGGGTTTCTAAGAGATCATGCTTTTCTAGGCAGTAAAATACTCTGGAGAACTGCAGGTGCCTGCAGACCCAGCTGTCAACAGCAGACACCTTCTCATCCTTACGGGTGCCGTGCATCCCCACAACACCAAACACCCACATTAACCTGAAGCCTACACAAAGCGTTCATCCTAAAGGGTGAGTCCTGCACAGGACATGCAAGACAAGCCAGTAGGGTAAAGCTGACCTTATCCTCAAGGCCAAAACCTTTGTGGGAATCCAGAGTGCAGAGAATATTTCTCTGCCTGTTTTGAAGGGTTCTACCCCCCTGGACAACACTGTTTTTGCCCTTCGTCCATGGAGAAAATTGCCTACTCTCTGGGAAGAATTAGAATCCACGCTGGTGTGAACTAGGTGATAGAATATTATGTAAGATTGTCACAAGGTGAAGAATTTAGAGGTTTTGGGTTTGTTAATATAGTAAATAGATAAAAAGTAAAAACTCTAAGATGGAGGATAGTTATTGTTTTCCAGCCCTCCTTCTTCTTCTAGTGCTCCATATTCTGCGGCAAAAGTAGTTTAGGATGATTGGATAAAGAATTCCGCAGTTCCCGTCTACATGACAAAGTGATCTATTGAATATTGGTGGAAAAAAGAAAATATCTTTCGTTTTAAGTTTTCATTGGGTAATTTACCTTTAAAAAGGCTGTGCAATCTTGATAATTCAGCTTTTCTTGCATTCTCTGCTTTGTGCTATGTCTGGGTCACATTAGTAGCGCTATCTCTCTGATAAGACTTAAATGAACAACTATCTGAAAGCAGTGAATGCTGAAGGTCCCGTTCATCTCTCAGTCTACTGGCGAAGACTCTGGGGTCTCCCCCATGAGGGGAGACATAATTTAAGGCACATAAAGTGTCAGCCCCAGTCTCTGCAAGCTGTGCAAGGCTAGGGCTCTCTGTTCCTTCTCCTCTCTTTGGCCTTATCAGCCCTTTATCTCCTAACTGACTGTCCAGCAGCTTGTGCCTTTTCCTGTCTTACACGCTTCTCCTAAGGTTATCACCAGGACTATCAACCTGCCAACACCAAAATTTTATCTCCCATCTTCGATTCCCAGTGACTGACAATCACTTCCAAGCACAGAGTAAGTTAGGACCAAAGTTAGGATGCATGTTAGGATCCAGCTTGTGCCAGTTCTTCGCCTCCTGGTAAAGGTTATTTCAAAATGACACCACAAGTTACTACTAAATGCTTCTTAGAGTATGATAGTGCTTTCCTACTACTCTAAGCGTCCATTTTTCAATTTCTCTCTCCTCCCACTAAAACAATTTTTTCCTTTTGAGAGAATAAATGCGTTAATCAAAACTGGCTGCAGCAGACTGACCATGCTGATCACGTTTAATAGATCTAATCCTTTAAGTATGCATTTTCCAGGACTTAAGGAATAATGAGATTAGCCTCCACTTACAACCAATACACTCTGCTTGAAAGCTCCAAGTGCCTCAAATGCATAAAACCACTCAGCCTTGATACACAACATCAAGTATTTTTAATCAGTCTTCATTATGTTTACACCCTCATAACTTTATTTCACTTCTATTAATAGTAGAGAGTGGAAGAGAAGTGTTTCAAGACAAGGCAGTGCTTTCTTTGTTGCAACTCACAAAATTGGACCCTGATCTTCACCTTCCTTTTGGCCATGCTATTCTCTGAGTCTGATTAACATTACATGTTAAGTGAAAACCACCTTTAAGAAAATTACCTCCAGGATCAGCTTCTTGAAGTTGCACCCCAACCAGGTCAACCACTTTCCATTATTCTGTGCAAACTCCCTGTAGGTGACATGAGTCCAGTTCCAAGCTCTTCTTCTACCATGAAAAAAACCTGTAAAATTGTGGATGATTTTGTTCTCATGCAGACAACTTCTGCACCATAAGAGAAATCTCATTTTTCAACTTCTTTGCACTAGCAGTGTACAGTAAACGGTTGCATCAGCCCATTAAACAAAGATGTGAACTAGATTCTAACAAAAAATTCTGTATGACAATATGGTAACACTTCTGCAAATGTGTGGGGTAAATGTTAACACCTTGAGGTCTTCTGTGGTCAAAATTATCTGCTCAGGTTGGCCGGTTCTATTCTGGGGAGCCTCAGATTTCTGCTAAACTGGCCTTTGGCACATCAAGTTTTTGTAGGGTGAGTTCACAAGCTCCCCAATAACAGTTTATGAGAGCAAAGAATTCTCCACAAGCGTAAAAAGTATGGGGGGAGAAATGAAAGGATTAAGAAAGAAATAATTTTAAAAGTGTGGTTTTTCTCCTGTAAAAGATTCTAACCTTGAAAAGGAAATAGTTTCTAGAAAATTAAACAGTAAAATACAAATGAATTTTTAAAACACCAGTTAATATTTTGTGTCTTGAAATTAATTAAATTAAAATATATTTCAGGCATACAAAGTGCCTTTTACTCAATTTAATCACTGGTTAATTTGATCCTTCATTTAATTTGATCAAAACCCCAGGAATCAAGTCAGCTGTGTTAAAAATAGCAAAACTTTCACTCCTTATTTTGATTAATTTTGATCGCCTTAGGCAAGTAATATCATAATTCAATCACTGGTTATAGTACATAGCCATTTTAATTAATTATGAAAATGAAAAAACTTGAATGCGAACAGAGATAAGAGCCCAAGGAAGAAAATGTATTTATAACAAAAGGACAATTACAACTCAATGTTGTGTTATAAAGACATTGCTACTAAAATTTGAGTTTTACCATTTGTCATTGCAACCAACTCGCTTCCTGCTCAAGCCCAATGCAGAACTTCACCTAGGACTGTACTGTAAGCACAGGAAAACCAAAATTCAATAAAAAGAAGTGCCACCTCTTGAGATTTTCTTCCACAGAGAAGCCACTTGTACAATGATATGCAGCATTTTAGCCTTCTAGGGAATTTCAGTCCTGCCTTGAGGCATATCTCCTCAGACAGACTGCTGTTGCTGCTTTCCCACCTCTTCAGGGAAAATTTGCTACCAGAACTGGCTCAGGAATGAAATTAAATTATTTAAACAAAGCTGAGTAGAGAAGAGGGGGAAGCATCCAGGAGGTCATTTCATCGCTTCCTATCCCTCTTACTCCACCCTCCTTTCCTTTTCACTACCCCCAGGATCTGGTTGAAGAAGCAAAAGAGGTCATGCTGGTGACTCAGGAGAGAAAAGTAGAATCCCTGAAGATGTGCTGAGGCTGGAAGCACTCAGAATAATGCAAAAGACTGGTGCCACAATTAATTGTTGGTCAAGCAGACTAATATTATGTAGATAAGTGATTCTGTACCTTCCCTTCATACATATGGCAGGAATGCCAAAATAAGTGGTGCACATAAATAATTCCAGATCCAGGGAACCAAGAGAATGATAGCAATAACAACCATTACCACCACCAGAATGTAGAATAAAACCAAAAAAACTGTTAAAAAATAAATGTGGGGTCTTCTTACCTGTTTGTTTCCTTGTTTTCCTTTTTTATTTCTTTTTTGGTTTGCATTGTATTTTTAGGATTAATAGCATTGACTCACCAGCCAATGAATATGAACACATTTGTTCAAAACGAGCAGAAATCTGAGATAGAATTTATCACCTCCCAGTTAAGCACCAGGTAAAATTTTTGGAGTCCAACATTTTGCAAATTAAGATCTGTTGAGAGCTGGCCTTGATAGGAAGTATTCACGACACCCAATTGCTCACAGATTTCCTTGATACATGTGGTATTAACAAAAATGAAAATGTCCTGAGTGTATTAAGAGTCTGGTCAGTACAAGCATGCAAATCAGTTTGAAATAACTCACCAAAACATTGAAATATATTTTCCTCCCATCATACATAACTTTTTGACTCATAACTGGGACCCCATTTACTTCAATAAACTGTGTTATAACTCCTGTGATGCATAAGTTTAATGGTAGTAAAAAATTTCCAGGTATAACAAGACCCAGAGCAACAGACAATAAAGCAGTTCTCACTATTCATCTTCCCTGAGAGAAGGAAATATTTTGGAAGCATTTTTCAGACTCAATAGATAAATCTAAACCCGTGGCATCTCATAGCTAACTATTTTTTCTTTCTTTTCACTTAATTAAATTCTGAATTTTTATCCCATTGTTCAATTCAGATTGCAATGCAATTAAATTCTGAATTATTGGACTATTGCTCACAATTCTGAACCATTTAAAACCCTGGCCTGGCAGCAGCATATGTAGCCCAGTAGCAGATTCTGTGCTGATGCATCATGTTCATTTTGGGACTAACTGAAAAAAAGTAGCCACATTAAATACATCTATTTAACTTTTACTTAATTTCATTCAAGTTACCATAGTCATGACATGGTATATTTTCTTGTTTAGCTACCTCATCTACTCTCTGTCCATCCACAGAAGGTTCCTACTTGAGATTGTTCTCTTTCCACCTTCCCACCCCAACGCTTTAGATTAAAGATCATTTTTTTCAGCACTAACAATATTCTGATGACTGACTGTGATAGGTTTTATGCTGTTGATATTTATCATAACCTAAAGAGGTTGTAAATGTTACCCATTGCTGGAAGGTTCCCACAAAGGAAGCATTCTCAGTGCCCTTAAAAATTATTTCTGTGTATTCAGGCATTTTCAGTGAAAAGCTTTGATCGTGGGGGGAAATGCTCTCAAAAGTCAGGGCATGCATCCAACTCAATCCATTCTGAGTTGTCCAACTTCACCTGTATTTATCCTCTACTTCCCTCAGCGTCAGAGCTGTTGTCCAGCACAACGAGCACTAAGTTTCATCTGGTAAAATAAGTAATGGTTCAAATAGAAAGGAGATTATTTTTACAGACAGTCGATATTAAAAGGCGATTTCAGATCCTAAATTTATTTTAAAAAGCCCTAACTTATTTAGAATAATTGACAAACAACTTTACCAAGCTTTTGCAGTACTCCCTTTTTTCATTTTTTGTTGCGTTTTGGGTTTTTTTTTTAATGTGACATCTATAAAGACAACTAAGATGACAGTGACTTAGTCATTTTTTTTCAGTAAATAACCTTTCAAAAGTAAGAGAACATAGTCTGTAATAAAGAACAAGTTTGTGACTCTAAAAGACTGTCTAAGAGACAGAAACAACACCGGAACAAAAACTTGCAAGGCTTTGAAAAACAAAGGAAAATAATGCATTAATGTCAAGATTTTCCCCTGATTTCTGTATTTTTTCTCCCACCAGCAGGTACTGTTCTAGAGAAAATGGAATAAACTTATCACTTATTTCCTGGACTGTGTCTTCCCTGTCTTAAGTACCTGTGGTATTTCAAGTTTTCCATGTTTAAAACCAAACAGTTGAAATTGATTTAATGAGAGAAACAAAATTTTAATTTTAAGTATTTTTAATGTATTAAAATGTAACAAAATATGGATTTAAATAATTTTCAAATATGCTTTTATCACTTTTCAAATTTAATTACTATAAGAGCAGTATCACTATATTAAAACCTAATTACCTTATACTCTTTCCAGCTTCATGACACTGTTCATAAAATGCTTAATATTCATGTAACATGCTACCTCACCCTGTAATATCACCATATTTATGGAAAGAAATTGTAATCCTCTTTACTGGCTCAGGTTAATTCCAATAAAATATTAAATCCATTTTCTAATCTAAATGAGTTCATTAGGAGAGGCATGGTACTGAGAATACCAAACTCTCTACAGAGTTCAGCTTCATTACGTTTCAGTACTGTGCATTTCCAGAGCTGTTGTACTACATTTATGAGGATTTATCTGTACTGTTCCAAAAACATTCATCCTAATTCTACTCCTTCTGTGCATGCTAATCATGAATATGTTAAGTGGAAATACTAAGCCAGCAGCCAATCTCATCCCCAGATGGGTTCAAGTTATGATTACAGAAGCAAATTTGCCATAAGCACTCATAAAACTGTGCCAGAGAAGAGGAAATGAAGGTTTGGAGTTTCTTTTTTTTCCCCATTTTTTTTTCTTCACCCCCCTGACACCTTTTTTTTTTTTACTTTTTATTATAGTGGGGGAAGAATCTTTGCTGAGGAGGAGAACACTTAGAGGGTTATTTCCAGTCCATGCAAATGATTTACCTTGTGTTAACCTGTGAAACGTAATGCATGGAACAACTTTAAGCCAAACTCCTTTGACTGACACTCGGTAACTTCCTCAAGTTTAAGGGCTCCTCTCCACAAAAATACTCCCACTGTTCTCAAAACACAGCTAGCTCAAACCTCAGAGTGTAAGTGAAACAAATATCTTCATTAAAAGTAGTGGAAAAGATTATTTTTACCAGGTCTTCTACAGCATCATCATCAGGAGGTACTCTCTCAGAAAAAATTTTTAGTTTTAAGGAAGAAAACATAAACTAAGGTGCAGACAACACAAGCTATTTTCCAATTCTTTATATTCAAGTTCCATGTATTATGTGTATTAACTGCCAGTCAGCAGCAAAGGATGACTTTTATCCTCAAACTTTTTCCCTTTCTCTTCAGGAGAACTAAAGCAAGATTTGCTTTGCACAGTTTATTTGCTTTTTCTCTCTGTCATGTACCACCAGCAAGGCAAGGAAACCTTTAATGTCCATATATATGTAGATGCACTACTGAAATATGGACAACATGGGCCAGCAGGGGCATTTTTGATCTGCACGTGGCAGCTTTGTACAGAATCGTGAGAACACATCTATTTTGGAGGAGAGAAACACTCCTTTAAACTCATCCCCAGAGTTAGGACAAGTAAAAGGAAATAAACTAGCTCTGCCCTTTACTTCTGAATCATGAAATCATTCATGTTGGAATAGAATGGGTGTGAGTGGCTGGTTATCTGTGGGACACCCAGAAGGAATAACTTGGCCAACTTTAGGTGACTGGCCGCTGGTTGTCACTGTTGCTCCACGAAACAGGAGCTGCAGAGGCGAACTTTCAAAAGTAGTTCTCGCAGCCAAAAGTTGCAGACTTTTGGTTGATCCCTTTATGTGGCCTAAGGTAAAGGCATCCACTGAATAGTAATAGCTTTCAAAGCTAGATTGCGGTGTTAAAAAAAGAGCAGCTTGTCAAACAAAAAGTGATCAGACAATTGGATTTTTTTTTGTTATGACAAAAAACACAGTAGACCTGAATATACACAGAAGAAAATTAAGTTCTAAAAAAACCCACAAAACAAACCCAAACACATTTTAATCACAACTTTTTAATTCCCTCCTAAAGTCCATATGCAATTTAAAGATGTTATACTGCACCAATTTAAAGCCCAAGCGTGCATATTCTTCCAAATACAGTGCTGCTCAACCCAAATCGTTCTCACTTCACAGTAGCTGTTAGTCTCTTTCCATAATCCCTGCATATTATGGAGCTGAACTCCAAGCATGCAAATATCAGTGCCTCTCTGAGCAGTATCAGTGAGAAATTTGCTTAGAGTATTTATGATTTTCAGCTACTAACACAAACCACCCAGTGGTGCTATTCTGAGTGGCAAGCACTGAGTCAATACAGTTTCCAAGGTCAACTCATTAGTTTGTAATTGCCACAGAATCAGATCAGATTGGTTGTGAAGCTGGTCTACCACTTAGTCCCTATATTCTTCTGAGTTAACTTCTCCTCGGAAGATGAAGAGATGGCAAATTTTTCACTTAAATGGAAAATAATACTTTTTTAAATCCATGGGAGAAACTTGCAGGGATTCTCTGCAATTAAAGGTTGGACTTGATGATCTTAGAGAACTTTTCCAAGCTAAACAATTCTATGATTCTATTATGTCCCAGTTTATTCTGCTAAGAATTTTCATAGAGGTATCTTATACCACAGAAATGGTTGAGTTCACAACAATTTGCTTTGAATTTTGCTTTAACCAGGAAGAAAAAAAAAGGAGAAAATATTTAGATAGACGAAAGGATACAAATTCGAGGTTGGCTCTCATGGGTTCTTGTTCGAATTTTCTATACTTAAATGTAAATCAAGGTTTTAAAATCAAGGAGAACAATTTTACTTCCTTTTTTAAGGCATATTCTTAAAAAGAGAAAACTGAAGTTTTACCAAAATTAAAGAGCACACTTTCACACTAATATCTCACTGCTAAATAAAACATTCACTGCTAAACAGCAGCACCTGCTAAATTATAAGGAATATATACCTTTTGCTGCTGTATGTTTTTATTTCATTTAAGTAATCATCTAAAAGGTAACTAACGGTGACAGACCAAATATACTTCATAGGTATTTCCAGAGTCGACCAGTAACACATATCTTCAGACAGTTGCTTCTTGAATCTCATTTTGTCAAATTTTTTACAGTTTTCTCTTACTTTCACTGTTCTAATGAGCTATTTGTTCATATAACCTTAGTTAAGCAAAAACTCATCTACCACACTTATATTTCTAAAATAACTGGTGCTAAGTTCCCTCACAGCCGGTGTCTCTGGGCCCAGACAGCGACTCCAGTGACTGCTATTTTGGCTTGTACTGATGAGTACCAATTAACTGTACAAAACCTCCCAAGTTCACAATGCTAAAAGATGTGACTTTGAGTTCAATAAGTCACAAAGGCAAAAAATCAATTAAAAAAGCAGAAAGCTGAAAACAAGGCTGGTAACTGATGGAATCCCCACATTGATTGAGAAAAGAAAGGCTAAGAGAGACCGTGACTAAGCTTTCTGTCCCATTGCACACAGGTTTCTGCCTCAAGATAAAGTGACACCTGCAGTTTGTCACAGGAGCAGGGCTCCCCAAGCAACCCAGCTGTGGTACATGAGTTATTGGCTTGTTAAAAACACAAAGAAAAAACTAAAAAACCAACAAAAAACTCCCATACCAACACTTTGATTGTATGGCACTGTGGAGTAATTTAAGAAGAGCTCATAATCTGCCCAGCATACAGGATAGGGGATCTCTTTCTACCTTTCTGTTCTCTGCCCTGCCTAAACTTTAATACTTAATTCCTGTTGCTTGTGAAGCACAAAAGTCGGTGGGGCTGCAGAGGAGTATAAAATTTTGCAGTGGCTTTCAAATGTGCCCAAGTACCCAACAGAGAGTATATTAAGGAGATAATTCAATTATTGCATAAATTGGAGTCATCTTTTGCAGCCTGCTGTTATCTTAGAAACTCCAGTCCTTAAATTAAAGAAAAATCCTCAAAAGGTATTTTATTTGTAAGTATAATACTAGGGGCAAAATTACTTCAACCCCAGAAAGCTCTTTTAAAACCCTCTGTAAAGTATGTGAATTACAGGTTATTCACAACCTGATTACATTTCACTACATCGTATAGTAGTTAGCTTTCTTCTGACAGTAAGGGGTTTGTGAAAATGTCCTCTTCTATTTTCAGATAGGGAGACTGAATTTCTATAATCAATCCTTTTTACTGTGATACTTTCAGTCACTAAGGAGATACTGCATATGGACGAAGCAACTTTTATATGTTTATTTGGAGAGACTCTCAGTAGGGGTTTACAAATACCTTGCCCAGCAGGTCCCTGAGGAGAAGGTACATCAAAACCAAGCTGTGACATGAAATTGAGAGATAAATCCACCGTAGGCAGATTTCAGAGCTGCAGAGCTCCATCCCAACAGAGAAGTGATGAGGGGCTGCAGAGTCCGGTCAGGGTCCAAATCTGGAAGCTATGCTGCCAGATTTGGGGGCATACAAAGGAATTTTGCTGTCCAGGAACCAGAAGCAGATGCCCTTGAAGTAAAAAAAAAGCTGTGGTAGCTATATTATTGTGGGTGTATGGATGCTTTCCTTTTGGAGTGTTTAAAGATTTCAGTGACATGAACAACATGAATGGGTGCTTGGGGTTTGGACTTGGTCTGTTTATCCTTTTCAAAAGAATACAGAAAGGAGGAAAAGAAAAGAAAATAAAAACAAAACAAAAAAAGCCCCTGGAACACTGAGTGCCACTTTAGTTCAGGCTAGACCTTCATTAGCATTTTTGTCCAAGGGCATACAGACCATGATTTTATTAAATGTGGCTACTAATTTCCAGAGAGTGATTAATGACTTGTTCTTTTGTAAGATTTTATTTTAAAACAAACACGTAGCAAATCTTAAACCCTACTTCCGTGAAGCCATTAAGCAAATGCTTATCTATTTCACTGTACCAGGAGCAGAGCTGGACAACTGATACATGCAAGTTAAAAACCAGATGGAAAGCCAAGGATGAGGCCAAAATGAGCATAAAGGTTTTTCTTAATAGGATTTTTAAAAGGAACTTCTGTTTTAAAAGAAGAATCACAAAATTATATCTAGCAGGCTACAATTTCTGTTACGAAAAAAAAATCTTCAGTCTAAAATAACAACTAAAGAGATCCAAGATTAATCACAATCTCATTGTCAATTCAGTACTGACACTGGTTTCTCAAATTGCTGATTTCCCCACTGCCTGAAAAGGAGGGCCATGAAGATGCTCAGAGGGCTGGAACACCTCTCCTGTGAAGACAGAGAGTGGGGGTTTTTCAGCCTGGAGAAGAGAAAGCTCAAGGGAGACCTTACAGCACCTTCCAGTACCTAAAGGGGGACTTCAGGAAAGATGGGGACAAACCTTTCAGCAGGGCCTGTTGTGATAGGACAAGGGGGATGGCTTTAAAATGGGAGAGAGTAGGTTTAGATTAGATACTTGGGAGAAACTCTTTACTGTGAGGGTGCCAAGGCCCTGGAAAAGGTTGCCCAGATGGGGCTCTGAGCAACCTGGTCCAGTGGAAGGTGTCTCTGCCCATTCCAGCTGGACACTACCAACCCCTTAAAAGCATTTGACCTGAGGAGAAGATTCATTTCAGTCAGCTTTTTGAATGGTGTCTACAGAGTCCAGCCAAAATAAGTTTATCAACCAAACTGTGAAGAAATCAGTGCAGCAGGGGAGTGAAGGAGGACAGTAGGCAGAGTTGAAGTAAGAGACTGCCTAGTACATATATTTCAACCTGGCAGCAGTGACTTTTAGGTAAGACTAATCAGTTAAGCTATCAATTAAAGATGAGGCTTGACTGCATCCACTAATGAGAAAAAACAAGGTATCATTATGAGTTGTCAGTATATTACTATTTATTTCTGTGGAAAAAAAAAAAAGTTTCTCCAAATACCACAAGAGGGAACAAAGGAGAAACAGACTCTATGGAGACTGCGGGACTGAAAAAGAGGTAGAAAAAGGCTGGCAGCCACATGCATGTCTCATTATGTGCTTATTGTTATTTATAAAAGTTGCTTTATTTTGCACTTTGAGAGCATTTCCCACTATTCAGGAACAGAAGCTCTACTGCAAACTTCTTGAGGAAAAGAACCACACAATCCAACAATAAATGCTGCATGATTTTCCTCATCAAATCAATCTGTTTTGGGAGGTGGCAGTCAGGTTAGCCACCACTCCTACTTGATCTTCTTCTCAAAGCTAAATTATGCATGAACAGTGAAGGCACAGGAGAAACCATCACTAAGATGGTCACAGAACTACTCTTTGCAATGAATTCATTGATGTGAGAGGAAAATACATAATCAAAGGAGGGGGGAGGGAATGGCACAGTGTCAGACAAGTTGAACTCTAAGCAGCAGAAGACCTGAACTTTGTTTTAATTTTATAGATTTATACCCTTAATATTTTCTTGTAATTAAAAGTGATTTCTGAGATACAAAGGTTATATTTATGCCTGACTTTTTATCACATTTTTCATCAAATCCATTAGAAATAGTTACCTAAAACAAGGACAGGTAATCAAAACAATTATGTGACTACCTGCCTTCTCTATTTTCCAGAACCAGCTGTTCTTCAAGACTCTTTCTTTATTTTTTAGTTATAAGACAAGCTATCATAACAAAAACAGTTTTAGAAAGTATTTTATTATTTAACTTCAGTAACACATTAAAAATTGTGGGTTCTTTGGTATCCTGCAGGTTTAGCTATTTATGAAAATTTACCTGTTATTGTTACCCATTTAGGGGTTGGTTGTGGGTTTTGGATATTTTCCTTACCTCCCATAAAATGTCAAAAACACTCAGCTATGATTTTTTGCAGTCACATGACATTGCATTTCTCCTATTAATAGATATTTCCTCTTTTTTCAGGTAATAAATATATTATCCACATAATTGAAGTTAAAATCCTTGAAAAGAACCAAAGGAACTCAATACTTTATCATGAGGTGATTGTTCTTCACCAGGCCCCTACCATATTCCATTGAAAGGTAATATTACCTCTGATATTGTCTACAAAATCAGTATTTACCAGCTACAACATTAAAAAGAACCTCAAGACATTATACTACCTCTAACAGCTGAGATTTGTTCTCCTATATTAAATTAAGTTATGAATAATTCCCATTCACTTGGGATTAACTCTGAAAGAAATTCCAGAGGGAACCAGCCCAGAGGGCCAGAAATAAAAGGAAACTCTTAAGCAGGCAGAGCAGAAATTCAGGCTGCAGTGGAATTATAAGAGTCTTTCCTTGGTACCTCAAACCTCTGCCTCTGCTGGCCCCAGGATGGTCACAATGTGTAAAGGCACCCACCAAGGTGACATTATACAAAAGACGCACTGCTGTGATCAAATTGCATCAAGAAGGCACGATTTAATATAAATATTGATATTATGATGTAAAGTACCTAGTAAATAAGGTTTCAAGGTGAGAGGATAGGGAATATTGGCTAAACCTTTTAAGTATGAGAAATAAAGTAACGCAAAAATGTAAAGCCTTTCCGACACACAAAAGGTGTAGAAAAGAGAGAGGGAAGTGAAATTTCACTTGAATGAAATTCCACGTAGTAATTGTAAGTTTTAAAACTGCGAGAGGAAATCGGAATCCAGTACTTCAATTGCCCTTTATGGCTCTATCTAGACTCAGGAACAATATTTTTTCTTGAAATATTTTATGTGTAATTATTTAAAGGCAGCATTGCCCATGGAATACAAAAATTAGTCTGGAAGTTGATCATGATAAAGCTTCAGTCCATCCCTGCCATGTGGCCTCAGCAGAGCCCCACACCTGGAGCACCTCTGGCTCCAGGTCCCTTCTTCCCTTCACAATGAGCTCTTCAGAAACATTACAAACACCAGACAGCAATCTCAGCTTCTTCTTCTAGCTGCTGCCACACTGCTAACACCAAAAGCAACCGCAAAAAATGAAATATTCTTTTCACCTATTGCTCAGCAGCACTCTGAGGCTTCCCAGGTAAGATGTGAGACTCAAAGATGCAAACTTGTCTAGCAAAGCCTTCTATTTTTTGATCTTTGGCAATTCCAGCTACATATTTTATTAGAATACTGAATTATACAAACCCATCAGCTCGTGTTTATTTTCATGGGGTTTTTTTTTAAGTGATTGACACTGTGGTAGGATTAATTTAAAACATTAACCTTCTCGAAATACTAGCCTCCTACAGAAAAAACCCCAACCTGCATATGACGTATTACACGCGCTTCACGGTGATATGTCTTACTATGCAAAAAAGATACATCCCAGGAAAAACTAGAAAAAGCTAGACAAAAATGTAACCTGAATATTTTCCCAGATAGAACTCGCAAGTTATTTGCTAAAAATCAGAAGCCAGACTTAGTGACAAGCTTCTGAAAACTTGCACAGCTCTGATAAGAGAGGACATCTTTCATAAATATTCATTAAAAATTACCTTTTCTGGATCATGAATTTTTCAAGCAGACACCGGTTTGACCTCTGCAAGGAACAAAACCCAGCCCATAGCAGAATGTCTCCATTTTTTCACCAAAAAAAACCCAAAAAAAAACCCCCCCAAAAAAAACCAGAATAAAAAAAAAAAAAAAAAAACAACCAAACAAAAAAACCTCTGGCTTTTCTTGTTGAGCATCTACTTTTTTCCACTACATGAGGCCCTGGGTCAGTTAGCTTTGCAATCCAAGCATCCAAGCATTAATATTAAATTCAAATTACAGTCTTTAAATTCCAGAGTGTTACCTTCTTATTTTCTTGAAAAAATTGATTGTGAGGCAAGACAATGATTTGCATTTTAAACAATTTTCTAATCTAGCATCACCATTCCTCACACATCTTTCAGTTCAAACGAGACAGTTGTAATCGGTAACCTTAAAGCACTTCATTGACACCTCCTGAGCTAGGAAGGCTGGAATACATTTGTAAGTCTTCTCAAGCTGCTTTTTCCTGCTAGAAACTGGGGACTCCCCTTGCACAGGTGTTATCACACCAAGTAAAACATGCAGGTTATTCAGTGCCATCCTCACTGGCTGGCAAGAGAGGTATAAATATGTGCTGAGATAGATGAACTCACATGTGCTGTGCTGAAGAGCCCCTGACTGGCTGTGATCTCTCCCCAGGGACTGTTTCACAGGGGTGTTTCAATCTAATCAGCTAATTGCTGGTAAAGACTTGCAATACCCTTTTAAAGCAACTTTAATTTTAAAGCATCATCATAATCTTGACAGCTTCAGCTTTTTTGCTGTTAACCTTTACCCTAACATCCTCTTGATGCACAGATCAAAACAACACCAGCCAGTACAGGCAGAAGCAGTGAGCTTTATACCTCAGCTCCATACACAAGCTGGCTCAGAAAAAGAGAATTATCCCTTGTACCAGAATTTTGACTTGGCTGGTCAAAAAAAGAGTGAAATGTCATGCTTTGTGCATCTTCCTATAGAACCATCATCATAATTTCTCTTAAGAATCTCATTATTTGGGGGTTACTTGGAAACTAAGGATGGAAAAGAGCAATTTCCTTGTTTTCTTGGTTTCTCCTCGTCATAGGAATCTGAATTGGAGATGTGTTAAGCAAAACATAACAGATACTTTCTCTTCAGATGCTCTATTCAATTCCTCCTCCCCCTCAGCTTGTATGCAGGCAAATCCTATGAACACAGATCTAAATGTAATAGAACCGTAGCTAACAGGGAAAAAAAAACCTGGGAAGCTGCAAACTTTAAATTTTGGCATGCTTTTATAAAATACTGCTTACCACACCATTCTCAAACACCCTAATTCATTTAAGCAAAACCTCATGATTTATTGCTTAAGATGAACGTAAAATCCTTCCAGTGCACAAACTCAATTGGGACATGCTAGCAGGGTTTAAGCTGTGTATTCATAGAGCTTCAGCAACAACAAAAAAATTATATGGGGAGAGGTTGATTTGTGTCTATCTCGAGCAGCAGAGTAGGACCAGGCACATGGCTGAATCAGCACAGTACAACCTAGGCACAGTAATAGCTACAGGCTAAAAAACGATTGAGAGATGTTCAGCATGGGAGGGGACTTTTAGAAACTTTAATCTTGCTTACTTAACTCTTTGTTTTTACACCCCTTTCTTTAGTTTGCTCATGACAGAAAAGAAGGGAAAAAAAATACAGTCTGAATGCCAAAGGAGAGTGGTTTGTTTGGTATAGAAGACAGAAATGTGTCAGGGGCTTTTATTACATTTTACATGTCGCTGCTTATGTGCAGAGAGAGCGAGAGAGAGCGAGAGGAAATGAAGCAACCCAGTTGCCAGAGAATCAAGATGTGGCAAATAATATATGCTCCCCCTTTCAAAGGCAAGGTGCATATACACATATAGGCTATTCATTGTGAACAACAGAATTGCTATTTGCCTATTTCAAATGGAATCCAAATGTGCCAAGCACAGCAAGAATACTGAGAGCAAAGAGTGCTTAATATTCTAGCCCAGCTCACTGAAAAAAGCACTGAATTGACAGAGCAGTGTTCTGTAGAGCAACATGATGTGTCTGCTTTAAATGGAGAATAATGGATTTAAGTTTAGTGCAGAACTAAAGGGCTCAATTACTATTCATGAATTCTGAAATGTTCTACTACAGAAACTCCTTTTGCATGAAATGTTCATCAGAATCAATGTGTGGAACTACAAAAAGTAAACCTTGCCCCCTCGCACAATACAGTACTTACCTAGATTTGTGCATTTACAAAGAGCATTGCTGTGGCATTTATCTAAAGCCACCTAGACTACAGAAAAAACTATTTTAAATGTGCTTCAGAGGGTTGCTGTAGGGAAAGCTGCTCTACTAGTGACATTTTTTGTTGCTTTTAGATAACTGCTTCACCGTCTGCCTACCCTAAGATGGGATCAGTGCTACAGGAAAGGTGTTTTCATGAGGTCTCAAGGGACCCTTTTGGGCAGCAATGTGAGAAGGCCGGTTTGTAAGCCCTTTGAAGGGTTTCTCTAACATAGATGGATTTTTGTTACAAAGTGCTTTAACACCAGGATTTCCAGAAATCTTTTTTTCTGTAAATATTCAAAAACTCAATCTTCATTCAGCCCAAAGTCAGAACCAGCTCCTACATCCTGCACAGTTCAGCATTTCACTTGAAATACAGGGTTTATCCCACAATTCAGAAGCCTCATCAGTTTCCACAGGTTTAGTCTGTAGAATTTTTATGCAATATGGGGTTTGATCAGTTGCTAAAATGCAATCAGAGAATTGTCTTCTCTCTCATGCTGCATGTATTGATGTCTCATGGAATTATTTTTGAAATCTAAGCACGTGACTCTTCAGATATGGTTGCCCTTTGCAGTTTGCAGTACTCATTATAATTAGGACTAATCACAAGGAAAATTTTTGCTCAGAATGAGAAAAAAGGTAGTTCAACATGTCTTTAATATAAGCTGTTGCTGGTATATCCCTTCTAATTATGTTCAAGTAATAATCTCCCTTAAAAATTCATATATCTTTTATTTCTTTGTAACAAAAGGCCAAATTAATCATCTCTCGGCTTGGAAAACATCTGCCAGTCAATATCTATTAGCATATAAAGGATGCCAATTCTTCAAACATTTGTGTATCCTGCATTATAATTGAGATTAGCACAGGATTTTTTTGTTTGTTTGTTTATTTGCCCAAAACACTATCTTTTAAAGAGTGGAAAGTTTGGTGTGTTTTCTGAATGTCCAGACGACTGTCCGTCCTGAAGGGCTTCCAGGGGCTTTGCATTAACAAGCTCCTTCTGTTTGCATATTCTATCCCTCAAAATAGCACAAGTATAATTTTCTCATCATTGTGTGCCATCTGGAGCATGCTGCTCGAACTGCAGGTTGAAAATGAGGGCTAAGGAGAATCTTCATTGCTTATGTCTGGGAATATTACCTATTTCAAGGCCTTTTTCTCATATAACACATCTGAAGTTTGGTTAGGACTTTGCCAGCATTTACAGTACAGTAGGAACTTCATTTGGGAAGTCAGGGTTTTTTTTACCCTGTCTGCTGTCTTTTTCCTTCGCAGTGAACTAGAATCCAGGAGACATGAAAACCAAATCTGATGCCTACCCCTGAATTTTTGCGATACCTCGCGTAAGTAGCACAAGCTGTGAACAAAACCAGCCATGACTGCTCATTTAAACTTCCAGTTCTGAAGAATTAAAGGGAAAGTGAAGTAAAAAACCAGCCGCAAAAAAATTGCAATAAACTGATGACAGTCATCCAGGGTCACTTGACAAAGAAACTTGAAAGCTGTGTTAGCTCCCTTTTAAGTTTTAAGTCATGTTTTGAGGAAGAAGGCCAAGAGCAGGTCTGGAAATAACTACAGCAGCAGAGATGTCTTTACTAATTGCAAGTTCATCTGAAGAAAGAACTTCACAGGAAAAAAGGCTTCCTCTGCCAGGGAAATGCCACAGGGAACGAAACCCTGACTCCTTAAGCAGCCACAGCCTAAGGCCAAAGAACAGAAAAAGCTGATAGATGATACACTCTGTCCCCTAAATGAGCTCTACCTTTCCTTGCACTAAGAAGGACCTCTTTTTCTTCTTTTTTTTTTTCCTCTTTTTTTCTTTTACACATAAAAATCTATGAGTGTCTTAATTTGTTTCAAAACCAGGTATTTCTGAAAGGTGAAACTGCAATGCACCTGAATTACTCTGGCACACCAGAGAAGGTTGGGTTGGATTTGGGTATCTAAGGGGGCTGGATCCAAGATCCTGTTTTCTAAGGGTCTCACTGACCCATGGTGTGGGAGCCAAGCTTAGAAATATTGTGAAGATGTCTTTGTAGCTGAACTTCCGCAAGGCTGTGTGGCAGAGAGGTTCAACTAAAATGTTAATGTTTAGAGAGGCTAAATTTCAAAATCTCAAAAAGCATTCATTGCAGGAAATCAGACAAAAGGTAGAAAGTCAGTTTGGTACGACTTAGTTCCTTCAGCAGCTAAGAAAATATGATTTAAAGGAGGCAGCTTTTGCTCTCCACATTGTAGTACTGAATAGGGACTGTTGTGTTACCTTGAATTCTTTAATGCATCTTGGTTAAATAGTGACAAAGACTAGACTCAGACAATTTATTTTATGCAATCTAATGTTGCTGGGCTACAGTTGAGATTACTTTAGGTAGCAAAATTTATCAGGGTTCATCCAATTGAAACAGTATAGATTAACTCTGTTGCCATAGAAACGTATGATTTTGGCATAGCAAACAAAAGAATAGTACATCTAGCCTGGTATTTCACTTCTACTAAGGACTATCATCTGATTATCTGATTATTCAAAGAATGATTATAATAAAGCATGTATAATATGCACCTTTTCATAAATTTGAGGTTATTAAAACAGCATTCTTGGAGTTACCAAAAAGTAGTGCAAAATTACTTCATATTATTCTATGCATACTGAAAAGCACAAAAATTGCAGTAATTAAATGCATGCAAGTATATTAATTTTCTGTAATACAAAACTTCTGATCATTTTTTTTCCCCTGACAGATAATTATTTGAATTTATTTGGACAACTTTCAGACACCTTCAAGAATATTTTATAAATGAAAGTCAACCTTCTTGAAAAAAACAAAGTTAAATTGCGTGTTAAATCATATTAGTAGCTCAACCATTTTTCTCTTATATGTCTTTAACACTTTGAGTGGTCTTTGAGTTTGCTGTCTTCCTACAAACTAATTTATTTAACATTATTTTTCCGCTAGCTATGTCTAAGAGAATTTCACACGTGGGCCACACAGAAACTGGCAGATATTTAAACCAGAAGCAGCCATTTGTGGAATGTGGTCCAACATTTTGTACAGCAGAAGCACTGGCCCTTATTTCAGCCGTTCCTGTGTGGAATTCTGCTCGCAGCTGAATGATGCTGCAGCTTTCAGACACCCACTCTCAATTTGCAGCTCTGTGTCAAAGGTGAAGTAGCACATACCTTTCTAATCTGTTCCACAGGTTAATCACTTCAAACGTTTTGAATCTTACTACCAGTTTAAACTTAACTGCGTAGTTTTCAGAAATTGCAAGTTTTTATATCTTCAAGTAGTAAATTTCAGAGAAGTATAACATTGGGCACCTTTGACAGCTTAGTGACTTAACTTTCTTATTAACCGTTTTTTCCAAATAAATGATTCAAATATATTATAACGTATATGCAAAAAGATTAAGCCAGTTCAGTTTTTCACTTTCCAGATTGTCATTTTAGATTGCAAACAAAATTTAAACAACTATACTGTAGAAAGAATGAGATACAGGCAACAGTAATTGTGAAACAGGGTTCTACATTTTAATTCCGGAACACCTTCATATTAAAGAGACATTCATTCTAATACAAAATGTAATTCAGAAACTACAAAATTTTGAGACAATCTTCACTGAACTAAACATATTTTTTCATGCCATATTAGATGTCACTTTCTTTTCTTTTTGACAAACCACACCAGTATTAAACACAGATGAAAGCTCACAAGTGATCAGAATTACACCATCTCTATTTTTGTGTGCACAGTCTTTTATTACTGTTCTTGCATAGGAGCTGTGGTTGGAAAGCTCTCTATATTATATATCTCCCATTGCAAGTACAGGAAACATCAGGCAGACAAAATATTTTAAAATGTGCTACACTTTTTAAGCAAGAAAAAGTCATGTATATAAATATCTATGGTTCCACCTGAACTCAGTGACTCTTATGGAGAATATATTCTGTTTAATTCTATTGGTATTTGGGATCTCAGCAAAGAAAATACCAAAGATCTTAAAAATATTCTGCCTTAGCAGGAGACTGGAAATGTGCATTATTTAGAAGGCTTATTTTGATAGGTGATTTTTTGAGAGGACAAAATCTCTTTATTCTAAAGAAAAGTTATTAGTATATTGAACATTTTTCTTAATATTGTAGGCTGCCTATAAAGTCTTTTTATTTCATGCCCCCAAAATCTTTCCAAAATAAGTAATATTGTGGTGGGATGACCTCATCCAAGTGCCAGATGCTCACCCAGCAGTTTTCATTTGCTCTCCTCAACAGGACAGTGGGACAAAATATGACAGAAAAGCTCATGGGGCATGATAAACATCTTATCAGTATCCACTGTGGACAAAACAGATTTGACCTGGGGGATATTGTATTAATTCTTTGTTAATCAGAATATCTTTGGGTTGTGAGGAACAAAGACAAAAAATAAAGTAACACCTTCAGAACCCTGCCCAGGCTCAACTTCACTCCATCGTTCCCACTCCTCTACCTCTCCCAACACCAGCAGAGCAGGGGAAGGGGAATGGGGGCCATGGTCAGTCCATAACAACTTCTCTCTGCTGCTCCTCCTTCCTCACACTTTTCCCTTGCTCTGGCATGTGCACAGCCAATAGCAATTTTTAACCATCTATTTTTTAGAAACGCTGAAGATATATTAAAAATATAGACTGAAGTTTGATCAATTTCAGATTTGGAAATAAGGTGATGCTAGACAAATTTTAGAGCAGACCTGTCAGAACCCACACATATGTTTCTTTAGAACCATGTTCTGCTTTCTCATCTTTTTCTATCTCACAGTTGTCTGCCATCTGGGTATGCTGCATCCTTCAATTCACTGAGGCATCTTTTAAACTAGATGAAATTAAGTTGTTCAGGACTGTTCCTTCGCCATTATCTCCAAGCATGCTACCCGCTGGCACGGCACCTCTTAAATCCAGGCAGCTAACACAGCTAATATATATTTCAGAATGTGATAAAAACCAACCAACTCACCAGACATAGCTACTGTATTCCAACGACAGGACAAAACTAATGACTTTGATACAGGAAAGTGTTTCACCAAAAATAAGAAAGGACTGCTTAAAAAGCAAACAAGCAAAGCACCTACAAAGTGGACCATATCACCATTTAGCTACTGAAAATATGAGGAGTTAAATGATTTGTACTTACAAATTATTACGTCCTTGCAGACAGTTCAGTACTTCGCAACAGGAATTGCTCTAGAGTTTGCTTTTCACTCTGCTTGGAACAAAATAGATCTGTTGTGCACCAGCAAAAGCAATTATTTTTTCTAAGAGTTTTTACTATTTTGCACCTGATTCCCCACTGCAGCACTGGGTTCTCACTGAGCTGCAGAGGTGGCCGTATCCCAGGCTGACAGCTTCCTAAATCAGTCTCACTGGCAAAGGGAAAACTGGCAGATAAAACACGGTTCCTGTAGGAAACCTACTGCAGAGGAGACAATTAACAAGGGCTCAAACAGGTGACCTCCAGAACTTCCCTTCCAATATGAATCTTCCTGCATTTCTCACAATGATTTTCCCTGGCAGAACAACTCCACTAATCACAGGCATCTGCATCAGATAGGTGCATCAGCAACTATCCAGGCACTTCTGATCCTAATCTGTTCCAGAAAATGTCCAGGCTCTGCCTAAATATGAAGATGGCCCTAATGATGCTGCTGGTAGTGTCATTCAAAAGAAGAAGAGAGATTTTTAAAAATTCTGCTTCATTCTACTGTTCCTGTTAGGCTCAGGACATCACCAAAACTGCTGTGGTCAACTTCGGTAGACTTAAAAGATACTTTTGTTAAAATTAGCCTTTTCTGCCAATCATTTTCTCACTAGGCACTCAAAAATGTTACCACCACGACCTGTGAATCTGATTATTTAAAAGATTATGCAATTATGTTTGCTTTTCAACAGACGTATAGCACATGTGACTGCCAGCTTCACACTCTCTTGCTGTTGCTTACCGTAGTCACAGAAAGTCTGATTTGTAAATTTTCTTAGAGGCCTTTATATGTAGGAATAAAATTATTTCTCTCCTCACTGTTTCCCAGCCCCTTCTCCATAGAAAGTGAGTTGGGGTATTGAAAAGCTGTCTGGACACAGTCCTGGGCAGCTGGTTCTAGGTGGCAGTGCTTGAGCAAGACTGGTTGGACCAGATGACCTCCAGATGTCCCATCCAACCTCAACCATTCTCTAATCCTGTGAGTTTGGAGCCCTGATACTTCACATCCCATGAATACTTGTGCCATAGGACTTTCAGACTCTTAAGGGGTTGAGATATGCTGGTTTCCACTCTCATTAAAGGTGAAAGCACTGAACAAACAAGTTTAGCAATACACTCAGGCACCTGTAAGTTAGAACACCCAGAAGCATAAATAACTGCAGTCTTAATATCTTTAAACTCACAACCAGAGCTAAAATGCTATTACTTCAGTCAACATGCAAAAAACAATTTTTCATTTTCCAGGAGAAATTGCTTATATGGAGTTATATTTGTTAAAGTCACTTCAAGTATTCTCTGACAATCACAAAAAAAGAATACAGGTGACATTTCTCTGGCTTCTATCCATAAAACTCTCTATTGATCTTGGTTAATCTTTAGATGTTACCCTTCTTTTGAGGTCACAAACTTAACAGTGATATCTGCATTAATATATTGTGGTAAAGTACTAGAATCCATGTAATATCTTAAGGTTTTTTAAAAAATATTGCACCTTGTCATGGTAAGAGCCAATTACCATACTGAACAGATTATTTTGTAAGTATTTGAGCTGATTTTTCAATTCAGTCTGGAACATAAATACAGCTGATGGATGTACACAAGAATTACTGTAAATTAATTTTTTTACTTTTTTTCAAACCTTCTGGAAGGAAATATTTTGTCATCATGTATTTCTATCCTTTCATTTTATGGGAAACATCTGGGGAAATTTCTTTTAATCTATGTGAAACCATACACCTAGTGCTGTGAAAATAGCAAAAAAAAATCTTTAGTTCCTTATTTCCAATGAAACCACCTTTGTTACTGACGTGTTTCGCAGCGCGACTGACAAAACTCAGGAAAAGGAGATAGATAATGTCAGATATTCTCAGTCCATTTATAAACAAGTACATATGCATCCAACCTTGAAAGAAAGTCCTTTCACCCTTCACACATCTCATTTTAGATAATAATGCATGTAAACCTTCTTCACATTAAAGAAAAAAAAAAAAACAAAACATGCTTAGTAAACTTAATACCTGTGGAATATTTAAGTGTCTAAGATTTGAACTCCTCCTTGAACTCCATGAAGTATCTACTTTAAGTCTTGGATATGCAGTTCTGATTTTTCTGTTGAGGTGGGCAAAAAAGCATTCAAACAAATATGTGTGGCCTCTAATGCTGACCCTGCAGCTGCCAAAGTATAAAATGCATTAGTCCTACGTAACAAGTTCCATCTCTGGGGATTTTTTTTGACAATATCCCAACATCTTCACCAGGAACTAGAGGGGGAAGAAGCACACAATGAATTTTTACTTTAGAATGAGAATACACTCAAGCTGAGAGTCTGGATGCTTCTGGACCTCTTCCCACAATGACATCTTTTCAATGGAGAAATCATAATAAATGTTTTTAGACTAAAATCAGGATTCAATAGAATTTATTCTGAGGTAATTGTGGCTTTCTACTCTTTTGGTTTCCTACATCAGTATCCCAAGTGATTTGGGAATGAATTGTATTACTGAATGACAAAAATGTAGCTAAGTCTGGGAGACTCGTGCGCCTTTTCAGAAATTTTGATGAAAATATTAATTTGGGGCCATTTTGCAGGTTCTCTCTTTTATTTCACGGAGTTTTTCTCTCAAAGGGTGCTTATTAGAGCAGTGCTCCTGTTCTGGCCCCAGGTCCCTGAGGAGCTCATCAGTGGTCCTTCAGGGATCAATGGAAGACTTTCACTTAACTGTGAAACCGAGCCACCATTTACAAACAGGGGCCCTTGCAGGACAGGAGAGGTCGTTTCCAGGGAGGTTTAAAGTGAAAAGAAGGAAATCAATATGTAGTTTTAAAAATAAGTCTGTTCAGAAAAGAGAGGAAACAATCATACAACGGGACATTTTTTTAATTGTTTACTGTGTGTGTTCCAGTGTCAGGCAGCAAGTACAGCGTTTTCCATGCCACACATGAAGCAGAAGGCATTTTTCCTGATGGAAAACAGCACTAATAAGCGACATAATAAATTTTAGCATGTTCCAGAAAGAGCACTAATTTTAAAGATAGGAATAAATACGTAAGAAAAATTGGAAATAAATGCTAAAAACCATGCAAATTATCAGCTCCAGTTTCAAACTTTACCTCTTTGAGTGAGTTATCTTATTTTGACTTTATTTTTCATTGAACAGAGGACAGTCTCACAAATGTACATTAAACGGTTTGTATTTACCTGAACTGTTTTGTAGAATCACACTACAACCTGGAGACAGTAGGGGAGAGCAGCAGTCCGAACCAGGTTTTCACAGATTGATCAGCTCTTACCTGGTTGCATGAATTCTGACAAGTGCAAATCGATTCACAGCTCTTGTTTCGGAAAATCAAGTCATTTCTGTCTCCAATTCCATATCCTCCTGAAATTTCAAAATCCAGTATTAAATGCCTAACTTGCCCCCAAATTCAAGAATCTGCCCATACTGCTCCTCAAATTATGGCAGTATATCCGAAACCTGTGATACAGACATGAAAAGGCAGAGCCTGTATTAAAAACTAATTTATTTTTGAGATCTTGGCATAAATTAATGTTTGCAGGGAAGAGAGGATCAAAGATCCTTGCAATGACACCTTCAGTAAGGTCAGGCAAGACCCCCTGAACTTCTGCTCTTCTTGGCTCCAATAATCCATCTGGCACATGGTTTTAGCATGACCTCTCTGGCACATGCAGGATTCAATTTCAACTAATTTCAACTAATTTCAACTCCATTAAAAACACCTCCTAAGTATCTTACATACAAAAGACTGTTCTCCATGACCTTTTCTTCCTCTGCAGGAACAGTTTCTATTGACTATTTACAAGTGTCTTATCTCTGTACAATTTAATCTGTTTTGCAGCAGAAGCCCCCTGGGGCAGTGTCGGAAGGAAGGTTCAGATTCTCCACTAGAGATGCTGATCATCACATTTAAGGACACAAACCAGTTTATGCAGAACAAATCCAAAGAATTTTTGCTCTTTGTTTGGATTTCTTTTTTTTCAGAAGTCTTCATTGAATTAATGTAATTAAAGTATTTATCAAAACATCATCAGAATACAGCTGTTAAAAAGCACCTGTACCTGAGAAAACAAAATATTTCTGCAGCACATGCTGCACCACAAAATGCAGCAGTTACCCACAGAGAAATGAAACCCGTGTAAATTGGCATCAATGTTAATATTTAACAACAGTCACAAATTCCTGGTTGTAGAGTTTTCTTCTTGTCTTCTTTGTTTCAACAATCAGTAAAATATTAATTAAAATGAAACAAAAACGAACAAAAACCACCTCCAAGTCATCAATGAAACCAACTGAAACAAATCCAAACTGGGAAAGAATGGGGGGGGGAAAATTGTTGTAATATAAACAACAAACAAACAAACAAGCACACCTGAGTAAAGATTCCTAAAATACCAGAGGGTCATAGAAGTCTCATCCCATTTTCAAAAGACACAAAGGAGAAGCAGTAAGGACTCAGTGAATTTAAGGAAGCATACTTTTTACGAGGGCATGTAGTGATAGAATAAGGGATTCAAACTGAAAGAGAGCATGTTTAGATTATTTTTTTAGATTTTTTTTTTTTTTTTTGCAGAACACTGCTTCTACTTTTCCAATACCAGAAAATGAGGAAGGAAATAGACAGGAAAGGTTTTTCTTTACCTCGGAAATCAAACTACACAATTGCCAAACAAATCCTTATTTTCAACTCCTATGAAAACTGCCAGTATATCATGGTTAACTCAACTGTACAGATAATTGGCTTTAAGATACTGGGAAGGCTGTTTTGGGAAGGCTGCTGCTCTCACTGATGGGTTTTAGCAACATGACAGAGACAAGCATCTGCATCTTTCAAAACTTTTCTGTCATCTGTGTGTTAAGTATTGCAATAATTGTCTCTTTGTTTTTTCCATTCGAAATTTGTATGTATTGTTATTTTGAGGCAAAAAACCCCCAACTGATTCATGCGGCCTTCCTTGCGGAAAGAAACTACTGAGCCTCTGGCAAGGGTTGAAAGAAGAGAGCAAATGCAGGGACAAGAAGAATGATGTCGAAATTTAGAAAATATTGGGAGAACATGATGCAAAAAAACTACTGTTACTTGGTCTCCCAGAGGGAGCTGTGTAGGGTTTGCTTCAATTAAAAGTTGACTAAAATCCAGCCTGGAAACACAGACCATTCTGCAAGGACACTGAGGCTGGGGGAAAATTTGGATATAAAGTTTTTACTCTCCTTTTCTTCTTAGCCTGACTTGTCTGGCTTTCTCCCTTTAAAAAGTTAAACCAACTAGTTTATAATCTAAAACCCCATGAATTTTCTTTAACATTAAAATCTTTTGATCTTCCTTGGGAAGCTCATTCTCAGGAAAAAAAACAAAAAAAT
>VZTE01000365.1:2007808-2040720 GCA_013397775.1 Eulacestoma nigropectus | reverse complement strand
GCTGTCATGGGAAGCCGGGGTGCGAGCGTGGCCCTGTGAGATGCGGGCATCGCCAGCTCTCGCACCCGCCCCTTCCATTTCCAGTCCCCATCAGGCACACCTGTATCCCTAAGGCAGGGCAGGCAGCACATCCCCTGTTCTCAGCAGGCTGCCCATCCCCGCCCTCCCCTTTTGTGCAAAAGCCGTGTGTTTTAGCAAAATGTGCAACCTACACGAGAGCAAGGTGTGTTCAAGACGTTCCCACCACGTGCCGGGATGTCAGATTCTTTTCTCTGCATCACTCTGGTGTTGTGGAGTGGTGTGTCCTGTTTCTGGATGCTGCTCTGCTCTGATGAGATGCAGCGACCAACGAGTGAGGTGTGTGCTGCCTTGTGATTGAGGGAGTAGAAATGTTGGCACAGGTTACAAGTGTAACGTATCGGGGGAACACCTGGGGAGAGTCATACACAAATTATAAGTAAAGCATCATAATAGGTTCATACTCAGTCAAACCTAATCTAAGCCCTTACCTTTAAACGTTCTGTCACATATAGGCCAAAGGAAGGTATCCATAGAATACAAAACCAAAGCTGTTGCACAGTAATACCTACCCAAAATGTGGGCATGGCATAAGGATTATTCAGCCAGGAAAAGAGGAGGCTTAGGGGTGACCTAATTGGGGGCCTATAGTACCTGAAGGGAGCATACAAGAAAGATAGAGGGGGACTTTTTACAAGGGCCTGTAGTGACCGGACAAGGGGGAAGAGATTCAAACTGAAAGAGAGTAGGTTTAAATTAGATATTAGAAAAAAATTCTTTACTGTGAGGACGGTGAGGCACTGGCACAGATTGCCCACAGAAGTTGTGGATGCTCCATCTCTGGAAGTGTTTGAGGACACTTAGATGGAGCTCCAAGCACCTTGGTCTCGTGAAAGTTGTCCCTGCCCATGGCAGAAGGGTTGGAATGAGATGACCATTCAGGTCCCTTCCAACTCAGGCCATTCTATTCTTCTGTGTTTGCAGATTGGGTTATAAATGTGTTCTTGCTCGTTTTGTTTGGAACCAGGTATCTGTTGACTTAATTCTATGTTCCCACGTTGTCACGCCAAACAAGGTGGCAGGAAATCAATTTTCGCATCTCCTCCCAGACATTCACCAGTCTGCAGGTTTCTTCTACATTCATCAGCTCTTGCACTTTATGTTTTCCAGAAAGAAGAAAAGTTGCTCACTTACACTATCTGTTGGAGTTCTACAAATAATCAGGAGTCAAAATAGGATCTTTAATAGCAACAGCCTAATGAGCTCTGTATCTCCTCAAAGTGGGTCAAAGCTCCTCAAAGCTTTCCTGAGAGGATCCTAAGCTTTAGCTAAGATAAGTCACACACATACAGTGAAAAAAGTACCCTGAACGCAAGTTGCCCAATTTTCAGGAAAAAACCCTTTATGGAACAGTGGTTGAGCAGCACAATAACGTCTTTGGAGAGATAAATCATAACTTTATAAATTTGGTAAAATTAGGAACTTGAAAAAAAAAAGAATGGAAATTTAATCAAAACCAACATCTTGGCAAATATTAATAGAGAATTAATTGGCTGTTCTAGCCATGTGTGTCAACAAAAATGACTGAAGAATTCAAAATATTGCTATAGACTGCTGGGTTTTCCTGATGTTGTGGAAGTAGTAAATAGGTTATTAAATGTATTTTCTCAAAGGTGTGTAGACTTCCAACTTTCTCTGTTATTGGTAAGATTTAAGCAGCTAAATGTGTTTATAGATCTGCTTATAAGTGGTTTTTTTTTTTTTAATATTAAAAACCAAAAAGCCCTCAAGTACTATTCAGAGAGCTTAGAGGCTGTCTTACCTGCTGTTCAGCAATACTCTCTCTTTTCCCTATAAACAGAAAGATACAGTGATCTTATGCAATAATTTATTTTACCTTTGGGACATAAAAACCTTTCTGCTTAACAGAGTTACAAAGCCATCAAGAAATCGAAAATGACTGGCAAAGATATCGATGTTTTTTCCACCTTGAGTGGGTCATAACAGGGCAGCAAAATGGCACGGTAATGGAAATTAAATGTCAGCCAGAACATTTATAGGGGACATTATTACTTACCCTGAGTAGGAGTTAAAAAAGAACATGCAGCCTTTGGTTAACTTATTAACCAGAGCATGCTAACATATACAAACTAAGAAAGTCATCCTAGGAATTATCCTTTCTGTGATCAAATAAATCATCAGTCCAGGGTCTTCCTTCCTTGTTAGCTCTATTTTAGGGCACGGATATCAAGAAATTCCTGACCATATCTCTAGGATGCCAAGGCAGTAGAATTGCAGCCACACACAGCACGGTAGGATAGGGATGTACCAGTCCAGCTCCACTCACAAGCTGCTCCAGAACAAGCACAGACTGCATTGCAACACTAGATTATGATTTCATGAAATACCAGGTTCACCAAACTGTAATACTAAAAATCCTTGAAGAGTTGATAATAAAATATTGGAATATTCTGATGCTGAGGCTTCACAGATAAAGAATATTAGATTCCCTATACAACACAGATGAGTTAGTCACAGAAATAAATACTGCATTACTTTGAAATGCTGAACACCTTGATCACAAATCTGTCACAGAAAGGGTTTCAAAAAGGAGGCAGCTGTAATTCTCAAGTGTTGAGTTCCCTCCAGAGACAGAAAAATCATCATCTAATGCCTATTTCTCTAAGTCATGGAAAATATAAAAAGTGAAGCCAACAATAATGGTAAAAAAAAGCACAAGAACTTACATTGTAAATTACAACTTCAGATAAATGTTATCTGAGTAATTGCTCAAAGAGCAATAGCTCAACATTATTTCTAAACAATACACAGTTTCAGTACTGACCCCAGTGATCTGGTTCTTATCTACTCCAGTGAACAAAAATCTTTTGTGGAGGATCCATATCCAAATTCTTTGTAGGCCTTTACTCTGAGAAAATTCTCTTTCTCAAGATTATTCAGATTATAATTTATGCCAAAAAAAAAAAAAAAGGTATGGATTTCTCTCTAAGCTTCTCTTCAAACTGTGGGCTGTCAATCACTGAAGTAAAAAGCAAGGGAGGGAGGGGGATGCAAGGAAGGGGAAAAAAGGTGTGCACATTTCCACACACAAAGGAGGTAGAAGGTATTCCTTGTGATGGGTACATAAAACACTGCTTTTTCAGATTAAATCCCCAAATCCACCCTCCCCCTTCCTGTCTGTCTTTCATTATGTACTGTTTGTCATATTCTGTTTTCCCATCTGGTGGCAGTTGTGTACACCTAATGAATCCTCCAAAAACTTTTGACTTGGTATCCTTCTTTGTTTCCTCAGTTCATTTGCTGTTAACTCCTTAAAAGCTTTTCTCAGAAGCAGTCACTCAGGTGACACGTTTCCTCTCTGCAGGTGTAAGTCAGGCATTACTGCTGCTCTCTGTGTTCCTTGCCCCGTTCCAAACCCCATTTTTATGGCTTTTAGATCACAGTAATAGGTGCACACTATACGGAACAATATTCACAAATGACCCCGTTGTTCAGCATGCTGCATCCCATATGTTTGCTTATGGTAATAAATCCAATTGCATTACTTCAGCTATGGCAGATTTATACCTGCTTCCTATCAGTCAATGAATTGACTTTAAAATTTTCTTCAGAGTTTTCATTACCCGTCTGAATCATCCCTTTCATATCTATCAAAATTGGTCTCCATTGATACATACCCTCAGTCCCTACTTTCTAATAATAAATCTCAAATTCATCAGCCCCCTTGCCAGGTCTCTCATCCATGAGTAGCAGAGCATTCACCTGTTATGCCCCTGAGCTGTGGAATTCCCTGAACTCAAGTTTCATCTCCAAATCCCCTGAGCTTTTCTAATCCCTCTTTGATTCACACTTATTAAAAATTACTTTTCATAGTTGATCCATTACTGACACATGCTGTAGGCTTTACTGACATAAAAATAGTTCTATTTTCTTTATAGGTGATGCACTGACAATGTCAAGACAAAAAAAAAAAAAAACAAACCTTTTTTTGTTGGCTTTATGTATAGATTGTAAGAACTTGCTTTTCTCTATCTTTCTTTTCTGGGGTTAAGCATCAGCTCATCTGCTTAGGCTGTGTTGTCCAGACCTCAGCTCTGAGAATAAAAGTAGAAATTCCTATTGCTATTAGTAACGTATCACGAATCAAATGCAGAGTACTGAATAGGCATATCATAAAAATCAAATTTGTAGTAAAGGCATTTTACAAAACATTAGCACCCAATTATCCCTATGGCCTAATTGGGTGCTCTGCTCAAGAAAACTGGAGCAGAGTCAGAAAACGCTCCAGGGTGTTACTGAAGGGACTCAGCTGTTCCAGTGTCCAAACTCCGGACTGGGACAAGGCCTTTCGTCAGCAGTGGGTATGCCTGTGTCTTTCCTGCACACACTCAGCCTGCTGTTTATCAGTTTGAAAACACACATCTTATTACAGGAGCCCACACATTATTTGAGTGCTTTGAGGTGAAGCACAAGCAGCTCTGAAGTATATTAGGACTGTAACTCCTGAGGGCAGGGGTAATCCTGACCCAGGATCTGCATCCAAGTCACCTAATTGTCATCTCACCCCTTCAGGGTGAAGTCAGTGATAGTTTTGATGGTGGGTTTAGCCCAGAGGAGCACATTTGTGGGAAGCATGTATGAGAGTAAGATTTCTTTTCTGATCATGTGAAATGGCTGCACTTGCAATTATTTTTATTCTCTGACTGAACTTAGTAAACCGTGAGTTTTCAGTGATTTCTCAAGTCTTGCACATCCCACTGAACCCCATGCAACAGGGCACTGCTTTGCTCTGGCTGCTCTCTGAGCACACGCCTGGGAACACTGACCTGACATCGCAGCATTGGGACACAGAAAAAATTGCCATGGGGTGCTTGTTGCTCTGCTACCAGAAATAATGGATAGCCCTGGTGAAGAGAAAGCTCAGTCAAAACAAACAGGCAATTGGTGATGATTTCTCCTTCATATTTACATTCTTCCTCAGTTAAACAGTCTGTAACACGGCATAACAGGGTATATATATTTATCACACTAATCTTTACTGGTTGATTTCTAAGTCCAAGATTTGGTCTGAGGTTAATAGCAAGTTACCAGCTCGATTTGTGGCAATGCATTTGCTCACATAAATTATCTGTGCATTGAATTTGCTTTAGTGCTCTGGAACTTCTTCATTGTTCTCTGGTTTCTTTAAAATCAGCATCATGGTTTGGAGAGTTTCCCAACAAGCCCTTTAAATACTCAAGTGCATGTTATCTGGCACTGTAAATTCAAAAAACACTTTAACTCTGACAGTTGTCATTTAATGATCTCCCAGTTTATTGATCGAGAAGAAAATAGTCCTTACCACTGTCAGATGTGACTATATCACGCTGGTTCTTTCCAAACCAGAACAGAAATATTTATTGAGTTCTTTTACCTTTTCTTCACCATGGCTGACAGCTTTACCTCCTTGTCTAGGATCAGCTGTGCACCACTCTCAGTCTTCCATGTTTCTGCTGCACTGAAAGGATTTCCTGCTCTTCACCTCACACTGTTATTTTCTCTAACTTTTCCACACATATCTATAACTCCTAATTAGTAAAAAAATATTCCTCCAACAGCTTCTCAGCCCACAAAATATTTTATGCTGGGTTTAATGAAGAACATTATTCCTTTTCAACTGATGAAGCTTTCTTACACGATTTTGAAAATGCAATTTTCCTTTGCAAGTCTGCAAAAGGAAAAGGTTCAACTTTAACTACAACTTTTCACAGTACACTCCTCAAGCAAGTTTATTACCAGCTGGAGACAATGCCTCTTTGTACTTAACAAACAGAACCATATATACATTTTCATTCAGAATTTGGTATTTACTACATTAAGCATTTCACATTTTATTTTAATTCATAATGGATAAATACTGAAAACAGTGACAGCGTTGGTGTGAACACTTTTTCTGCCAGAAGTGTTTATCTATGGAAATTTTTAAATGGTAAATAGAAATTTTTTAAGGAAAAAGTGCCTTTGGCAAGCAGCTCTCTCATTTTTCAGCTTTGTTTTAAAAGTAGTGAGGATCTGCCTCTGCCCTGTCTATCAGATGTTACAACTTTAGGTCATGTTCAGGTTTTCTTTTCAGCACCTCTGATGTAAAAGTCAATTAGTAGTGGTACAGTAGAAGGTAAAAAACACATCTGGGTTTTTTTTTTTTGTGAAAGACAGAAAAGCATGGCTTTCATTACTCCACAAAAGTCTGTTGAACAGACTCCTTTACACAGTGAGCCAGAACACCTGCTTTAAACTGGTGGGGGCATAAGAAGACAATTAACTTCTTCCTGTGGTCTTATTAATTTCCTGCAGCACCATTCTACTTGCTGCATCAGGGAATGCCAAAGAGAATGCCCCCAATGCCATGTGCCCTGGTGGCACTGTGCCATCCCTTCAGGGTTTGTGTGTTAAACGCCCACCACTGTGAGTTCAGGCATTTCAGGGATCTAGCTACTTATGCTGGGGATAGTAGGCAAGGGACAACAACATTTAGGGCTTTGAACTTTCAGTTTAGAAACTGTAGGAGGGAAAGTGTCTGTTTAGTTTTAGTTTCTGGATGGAGAAGCTCCTTCAAGCATGACAGGCAGCTCAGGAGTACATACACAAGTGGCTGTTTAAAAATTTAACAAGCAGGCAGTGGAGGCTGCTGTAATAGGTTGATCAAAGGCAAGAGCCAGCATCCTGACAGTGAATGAGTGGTAACAGCTATGATGGGGTTGGACTCTAAAGGACCTGGAAGGAAAAAGCAGTTATTTCTGATGCAGCACAGGAAAAGGAAAGATGCCAGAAAAGGATAATGAAAGAAACTGATCTTTTCAGTAATATCCACCACAGCTACAAGTGGAACAGAACACTATTTGTCAAGGCCAGAGCGAGGGATGTTGCTGTAGCTGAGAGAGATGAGAGGCTGAATGAGCTGTATGTAAAGCCTCGTATGGAAATCTTTTTCAGAAGTGCTAAAGGAGGAGAATTTGTGAGACTGAGATGTTGTCCAGAGGCCTCTCTAGTCAAAGTGAGCAGACTGTGGGCCTGACTGCCAGGTAAGGGTGAGGACAACAGGCAGGGGCTCTCCTGTTCCTACTGAGCTTTCCTGATGGCTCCCTGAATGCAGGTGCCAGAGGTGGGGACAGAGGTGAGCCTGAGGAAAACATGCAGCTAATTAGATGAGAGAAAAAGGGAACTAAATGTTTGCAAAAAATATTACCTGGGATCAAACAGCAGAAGGGAGACAAGAAAAATAAGCTTTGAGAAGCAGCTGAAGAAAGCAGGAAGGCGGTAGCAGGGTTAGACCCCTTGTTAGTTTTTACGTTGCTGCTCAAAGCCCCATTACTTCAGTTACTTCATTCCTGTGGCTCATCCCTCACCTGCTACAAAGGTTTGCAATGGAATAGTGGTCTCGAGGTGGGGAGCACCAAGGCCAGCTTATTCCAGCCTTAGGTGAGGCTGACAGAGCAGGAGAGACACAGAACACTGCCAGCCAGCAGCCAGTCACCATCCTCATTTGGCACAAGCAATCACTCTAGCTCAGCAAAACCCTCTGCAGGTTGTTGCTGGTCTGGGAATCTTCTTGGAAAAGCAAACTATTGCCTTCTTTTCTTTTTAATGTACTATTTAATTTTTTTCCAACGTTCTGCTTAGTCATTCTAAAATATTCCTCTTCCAATTAGCTATACAACACATGGCACAGTAGGAGTACTCTGTGGTTACAGACTAATTCTAAAACCAATTTAAATCAATGTGGATGTAATTTACCATGTATATGCCTCTAACATTCCCTAGGCAGTTGTACTCTTTATTACAATCAGTCTTTTGCTGTAGTTCTTCAGTTTTCCACACATTACTGTTTTTAAAGAATGTATTACAAATACTTATGATTCTCACAGAGAACAAACCCACTTACATCTCTACATCCTGTGAACATACTAAGTTTATTCTTGCATAAGCTTTTGGGTCGAGTTCTTGCTTACAATTTTTGTAAAATATTATATTGTGAAGAGGAAAGATGCAGAGAATAATTCTGTTTATACACTGAAAGAGTCAGAGGACAATCTATTGAGAACAGAGAGAAGAAATCCAAGGAAAGTACAAATTTATGGACAAATATGAATGACAATATCAGAGGCAACAGCTCAGGAAACAGAGCTTTGCCTGGAAACAAGACTAAAAGGCTTGGAAATCATTTGGAAAAGCAGATTACCAGGAATTGAAGCGAAATTTTAGAAAATCTGGAATGGAAACACAGTTAAGAGGACCCAGGCAGGGGCAAATCCTGCAAGAGAAGGAAAGATAAATTGGGAAAGCTACTTTTGTCACTCTTTGCATGGAATAAATTTGCAGGAATCTTTGCCTAGATAGGCAAAATGAGAGTGTAGGAGAAAGGTTTTGAGATCTTACCTTTGGATCATCATCTGACCATCAAATTAGAAATGTTGCTAAAAAAAATTAAAATGTGAATAAACAATTTGACAGTGGAAGAGGAGTGTTACCTTGCATAGAACCATACAGCACTTTATTATTTGAATATTTAAGTGACAATTTCTCTGAAAATAGAGAATTTAACCCACAAATTACCAAATACTTACAGAAAAAGATGGCAAGTTGTAGAAGTGAATCTGAATAGAAAATGACCTTCCACTCTCCTGCATAGAGATATGACATATCTACAATTTCCCAAATCCAGTTGCTGGTCAATTTCATAATTTCTATCAATTTTTACCTCATTAAAATCACATTTAAAGTGAGCTTGAAGGTAGAAGCACTGTATTTATCTCTCATCTCAAATTTATACAATATTCTTAAGAAGGAAATCCCCAAACCCTGATCTATCTACTTTAGCTGTTGCTGCCTCTTCTGTGCCTCAGGAAGCAGGCTGAGTGCCAGGTCCTGTTGGATAGCAAGGATGTAGGGCTAGGACTTATTTTCATATATTTAGTTCTTTCTTATCAAATACTGCCAATTTGATGTCTTTTTAATATAATTTCTGCCATTATCCAAGAACATTTCACAAAGGCATTAAGGTATTATTTTCTGAGTCTCTGACAATATTGTTTGTTCATAAAAAAGATGAGGTTGCCTAGGAAAAGAGATTAAAAAGGTAAGTCTAAATCTAATAGAAAAATTACATAACTGGGAGAACCCTACATATCATCCCTTCAAATAATGATGAGTGTCCTGAGGCGAGACAAATACCTGAGTCAGTGTGCTGATAATCATTACATCAGAAATTAAGTTACACATCGTAGAATCACAGTTGAATGAAAAAAGAGTTATCCAAACACGTAAGACTGATGTGCATAAAGTTCCCCAATGCTACAAAAATCCATTTCCTAGAGGCCCAGGCTGTAAAATGTCCTGTGTTTTCTGATCAGTCTCAAAGACAGAAAAACTGAGTGCTGCACAGGAACTCAGTAGCATTACTTTTGTGATCAAAACAAACTTCTTGGGTAAGACTAAAGTCATGATAGCAATTAGTAAACTATCAAAGTTACATTAAATTCACCAGTTTGACTGGAAAAACATTCCTAATTGGTAAAATGTAACAACAAAACACCAAATTTAAAATATACATCCATATTTTCAATATATCAGAATGAAAATTCAGATTTTAGGTGTCCTGAGTTGTGAATTTTTTGAATGTTGTATCCAAGTGAGCATGTGAACCCTCCACACAGAAGATAACAATGGGAAAGGAACAGTTCAACCTTAACCCCTCTTGTATCTTCATTGAAGGTCAGTGAAGTCCCCCCACAACTGGAAAGAGTGTTCTGAGTACATCTGCTTGCATTATCAGAGCTAGCTAGAACTGCTTCTGTAGATGGAGGCTGAGATTTATTCCATCAGCTGTCAAAAGCAAGAAGTAGAAAGTAGCTGCAGCTAAAATAAAGTTACTTGCATTATTTTACATAATTCCCTGTACATTACTGGAGGAAGGTTAAATTACTTCCCTTCTCTTTAGGCTAGATTTCAAGCAGCAAAACCAAGGAAAAAAACCACAAATGCTCTCGCTATTTAATTTAGTTTCATTTGGATAAACTACCTATCTGATGGACATAGCTGAAAGTTAAAAGTATAAGAATAATTAAGACAGGAAAACCATTTCCATGAATATTAGCAGAAATGTTAGGCATGTTTCAGTGTCAGGCACAATTATTGAAAAGCAAAACATGCAGAACTTAAATGGGACAGTCATCTTAGAGCCCTTGCATTATTTTGTTTCTTGCCTTGTCCATCCTGAGCTGTCAGGTCATCCTTTTCATTACCATTTCTAAGGACTGCTGAAAGCAGAGCTGCCTGGGATGTGGAGGAAGAGTTTCTTACCTTTGCTTTGAGTTGTTAGTTTCTAACAGAATAGTTTCTAATGAAAAACATTGAACAAGTATTTTGTAGAGAAACGTGTCATGTCCAAGATGACCTGTGACCGGAGCTCAGTGCAGAGTTTAGATCCAGGATCTAAACCTTTTTTCTCCCCACCTGGTTCAGAGCAAAAATCTGAACATGCACGTTTCAGATGCAAATTCTGACCAGCAGGAAATCTGTACAGAGTAGAGGAAAACAGAAGAGGAAGAGAAAAAAAACCTCTTGCAGTCCCTCTCTATTCAGCGTATCATGTCAGCACCTCATAAAAGCCAACCTTCTTCACTCAGGTGTACATGCTCATAAGCACATTAAACAACAGTGAGTTCAGCCTTTTGATCACAGATCATCGTAAAGTGCATGCCAATAAACTTTCTCTGCAGTATGCAATAATATGGCTTTCTTTAAACTTTTCAAATGTTTTTCAGATGAGGACAGCCAGAAACAAAACTGGAGGAAAGAGCTTTTTTTTTACCAGGAATGTCCAGCTGTCCCTTGTTAGGCAGCTAACATAACATAAAACCAGGGCTTATTCTTTTGCTCAGACATGGACTTGAAGAGGTTACCCAACTTAAAGATGCAGACTATGCCACCCAGAGTTAATTATATAAAACACAGGGAGCATTGCCCACAAACCAGTTTTCAAAACATCCCTTGTGGCCCAGGAACAAACAAAAGAAGTCACAGTGACTGCTCAAAAAAGCATGGAGAAATGCTACTGGGAAGTTGTTTGTACAGAAAGGGAGGTTTTGTGTGATTCATGCCCAATTTAAAAAGTGGAAGATCCCAATAATTAAATATTAGGAGAGTTTTTGTTTCATTGACAGCAGTGGCAGGTGAAGTGCAGTCAGAAGCAGCTATTTCCAGTTGTAGCACCGAGAGCACCAGTGCAATCCTGCCATCCTTCACTCATAGTCTTGAAAAAAACTTTCCTGCAGGGAGTTGAAAACAAGCAATGAAATCCAGGACGTTTCAGGAGCAAAGAGTAGCTTACAGAGAAGCTAGAGAAATGTTTGGGTTGATCTTTTACTATGAAGAAGAATAACATTTCCCCACTTCAGAGTGATTGCGCTTCTCTGCATAACAAGTGATACAATAAAGAACAGGCAGCCAGCACGTGCCAGAGCAGAGAAATGCATCCTGAGTTCATGTTCTCACACAGGAGACAAGGAAAAGCTTGGGTCACCTGCACTAGATCCAGGAATTTCAGTTGATGTTTCTTCATCAAACAATTTGAATAATGTTTCTTTTGACATGCAGATTGCTTCTTGAAACAGACCTGCTATATCCATTCTTTTCCCTTCTTTTCACACCACCAGAAGTGGAAGAGCAATTTCATATCTGATTTTCTATTGAATTATTTTCTTAGTTTAGTTAGAGCAGGCAAAAAGATAAAGCACTGAATTATCCACCTCCTCACTTCTTAGCATTTTATTCATAAGGAAAAGCTTGTTTTTCAAGCTATCCCAGTCCAGCCACTTTTCTGAATAAATACCAGCTTCTCTTGAGCTCTTTTCTTCCTCTTGTTTCTTTCTCTTAGCATGAACAACAGCCTGACAACAAATGTGCAGGCAAACAAAAATTTTCACAACTATATATACAGAAGGAAATAGCACATTTCTCTGTAAGAAGATACTGAGAACTGCTGTTTATACGTGTCTAGAAGATGTGATTAATTAAAGACCACACACCTAAATTTTCAAATTTATTTACTAATAAAGGTGTGTGCTCTGTTTTGTTTCCACACTAACATAGGACTCCTCAAAGTTCTGTGATTCTGTGATTCTGTGAAAGTTATATCTTTAAAATATGTCCACAAATCACTATTAGGAGTTAAAATACCTGCTCTTTGTAATTTCTAGGGAATAACCTCAATCTGAAAAAAAAAGGGATTTGACAATGAAATGATTGTTGGAAAGTGGATGTCCTGCTAGGTATTTTAGTTGAGTTATCTGGAGACATAGACCTGTCTGCATTAAATATAAGGTATTTTGTGAAAATTACATGGAAGAATATTATGTCAGAAGTCCGTACACATTGTAAAATGTATGACCAACAGAAAGAAAAGTGAAAGGAAAAAAACGCCTTATAAATTATCAAAAAGTTCAAGGCTGATCTTTGAAACATTCATTGGAAAACACTTTGTTTGCATAAGAATCAGGCTGGTCTACAAACTTTGAAAGCATTTTTTCTTATATTATTTGTTTCTTATTCATTATTAAAATTAAGTGCTGCAGGTGAAGGTTTTTATAGGACGTTAGAAGAGCTGCCTAAGTTTAAAAGGCCTTAAGCTCAATTAGATGCTTTGGAATAATGTTGGCTTGTTATGGTTATTTTACACTAACTAATCAGACTACCTGTTATCAAGGTTTAGCTAATTACTAGTCAGATACTTGTTTTGTACAGCTCAAGTAGCTTTGACAATTGTTGAAATTAGACCTTCTTCCCTTGCTTAAAAACTCAGAAATAACAAAAACCAAAGCCTATCAAGTATGAGCCTCAATCTCAACCTGCCAATTTATACCTGTGTAAAGAGAAGACAATCAGAAGCACAACTTGAACTGCCTATGACAATAGGAGAAGGGAAAACCAAAGACTAGAACAAATAAGAAAAAAATCATAATGAACTCCATAAGGAACAGAGTAAAATGAACTTAGATTGTTCTTCACCAGTGGACCACAGCCCATCACCATGAAGTGACTTTCTGTGCCAGACAACTCGTGGTGTCCTCTGCCCTGCTGCAGGGAATTCCTGCAATTCTGCCTTGTTCCCCCATGCCTGTGGGCATCCCTCTTCCACCCAGCCCACGGCATGGATCCACCCTGCTTATTGCACCCACAGGCAGGGCAAGGGGCAGACCTTGGTGTCCTCAGTGCCAGCCACGTGTGCAGTTGTCCCAGCCGAGCAGAGCAGGTAGCCACAGAGCCATCAGTGCAGCATTTCTGCACCTAAATCACAGGCTCTTGCCCTTGCTGAGGAGGCACGTTTTGGTAATGGGGTAGGAATGAGGTATCTTCGGGAATGCTGCCCTTTGTGTGAATATCCATCCCAAGAGGAAGGGTGGAGGGACTGACAGAGAAAATACATGCATTTTGTTGCCATAAGGAAAAGGGTTTAGAGAGGAAGAAGAAATTACTGAGTTTCTTACATTCTTCACTGTTGTAGTAGATTTCTGTCCACTCACAGCTATCAGTTCATTATTTCAGCTCCAGTCCTACCTGCTACGTTATCCAAGTACCATACAGTAAATTTGTGCTAGGCAGCTTCTCTCCTTTCTACTATTCATATTTCCTAAGGAGACAGCACCGTTCTTACAAGAGAAGGCATTTAATTCATAGCCCTGCCACGGGCTCCCTGTGTGACCAGAGACAAGCCACTTAACCTTTCAGTGCTTTGGTTTCCCCTTCTCTAAAATGGGAAGAATAACAATGCATTTCTTACCTTTTATTCATTTTGTCTGTTTAGACTGTAAGCTCTTTTGGGGTGGAGGTTATCTGCACTAAGCTGAAGGACTGCAGCATTTATCAGTATAAAAAGATCAGTTGCTCGTTTAAAATAGTTCAGAATTTTTATTTTCATAGATGAACTGAAGTTCAGCACTATCTGAGCAAGTGCAAAGTGTTCAAATGCTTTTTTGAAAAGCACAAAAATTGCTCCACACTTCCTGTGCTTACAGATACTCTGCTGTCAGCCTCTAACACTGGCATTTAAGCAGCGCTGCTGTGCCTGGATTCCTGTTTTGTGACAGCTGAGAATCTTACAGATGGAGAGGGGATTAGTGACTGCCTTTTCTCTGAATTCCCCAGTTTTCTTGTTCAGTGCATTGTTAACGTGATTTTAATGTAGACTTGCAGACATGTTCTTGCTTGATGCAGTGGTCTCAATATGCAGAGTAGCCATAAGAAACACAATATTTCTTGTTTCAGTCCAGAATGTGTCACAGTTTGGGGGCTTAAACTGCTAACACTTAAATGCAGCCAGATACTTTGTATTACAAAGAGAAAGAAAAAGTGTGTTTGTACTGGCTTGCTAAGATCCCTGACTCCCTATTTACACTCACCTAGATTCAAGCACAGACCTTCCACCTTCAACAGGAGGATTTGTGACTTTTTTGAGACTGGGGGAAATGGACACTGAGACTACACTGAGACTCAGCATGGAAAATGGTAGAATTGCCTGATAAGCTTGTGGAAATGGAAAAGTGTTTGTCTTCTAGGCTGCCAACCTTGTAGTTCATGTCTACAGGCTTTACTTCAGATGTCACAGAGTGGCTTTGTTCTCCCCTATGTGAGTTCCTACCTCTCCAAGATAGCAGAGGACAAACGCTCCTGGGCTTGGAGCCCGTTTTAGCCCGGTTCAGCAAGGTTGATTCACCCTTCCTAATAAATTTATACTGAGATCTTTGGGAAGACGGGGAGAAAGGAAGTATGAGGGGCTGCGATGAAGAAACGTGTCTTGTCCGACTACCAGCACTGTTGCATTATTAATGTTCTTTCTAACAGAGGCTGAACCATGGGTGACAAGAGCATTAGCAATTAGACATGTCACCACTGTGAAAAATATTTTCCCCTATTCTTAAGACAGCTGGGACTTTCTTATAGTTGAACTTTAAAAGAAGATCTCAGCCTGCACTGAGATATTTCCTGATTAGTTGTTTTGTTTTTTTTTTTTTTTTAATGTCACTCTCAAATTTATTCATTGTACAAATTTCTAATGCAATCTGAATTTTGTGCCCAAGATGGTGACTAGCATTTTCAGAAATAGCAAAGTTATGAATCACAGGGACAATACAGCAACCATTTCAGATTTCACTCAATTCTATATGTTGCTGGTGGCCCAGGTTTCATGGGAGCTGGAGGTTTGCCTTTGAAGTGCAGGTAGGAAAACATATATTTTAAGAGTTTCAGATCCCAGCTTTATTTTTAATCATCCAAGGCTCTTGTGTTTTTCCTTTAAATCTGTCCTCTGTCAGCTCTTTCTGGGTAGCTTCTTTCAGAACTGATCAGAAATAATCAAGTGACAGAGAGCAGAAGTTCTGGTGACATTCACAAGTATTCATAAAAATCAGAGGCTTAGAGCAGGAGTTTAATTCACACTCAAATATTTGAAATGTTACTCATCCTGATTTATAAGCGAGAGTGGGTTTGTATCAAGGTTTTTTATGATACACATTTTTCAATCTAAAGCAGTCATACCAAAAAAAGAGTTGGAATCAGCTGGAATGCAAAAAGCTAAACAAATCCACTTTAACATTAAATAAATATATATTGAATTAAAAAAAGAAAATAGTCACTTGTATTTTATATAGAGATATCTGTTTACCTTGACCATGGTGTGATTCTTGGGGTGTCCTGCACAGGGTCAGGAGCTGGACTTGATGGTCCTGATGGGTCCCTTCCAACTGAACATATTCTATGATTCTATGACCTATTCCAAGTTTTATCTGCTTCTTTGTTCAAAGAGCAGTGACACACAGGAAATAGTTTGGGGTTTTTTACAAAAATTATCTGTGTAAATAAGCATCATGGTTTGATACATAATAATAGTTTCACATGCAGGCAGAGGCTCATTATTTGCTACAAAGTTGGAAAAAACCCAACATTTTTGTACGTAGATACCGTGCGTGCATGAAATACTTCCTATAAAATACCTGTTTGTGTTGGAGAGGATATTATCCTCAAGTTCTTCTTCAGGGCATCCTCACAGCTGGGAGCTCTCTCTTTAACACAGAATGGCTCCTCTTTTATTAACAAGGCGAAAAGATGAACCTGCACTTTGCCCCTCCATGCAAACAACAGTATTAATGCTGTGTTACTTCAGGCAGAAGTCCTAAACAAGTCCTGTGATCCATAATCACCAGAACCACAACCAAAATCATTTGCTGTCTAAGCAAAACAAGGAAGACAACAAACAGAAGTCAAACACGTATCACTAAATATTTCATTGTAACCACAAATTATCAGAGGAAAAGTGTCAGGGCTGGAAGCAGCAGAGAAAAGCTGTTCATTTAGTAAACAACTGTAGATGGTAAAATGTAATTATCACAAATGCAAACTTTGCTAAGGGGATAAATGTGAGACTGTTACAGTAAAAGGTCTCTTTGCATTTCTAATCTGACAGGCTGAAAGTTCTCTGGAGAAAACAGTTCTTAATAAAACCACAGAGGCAAGAGGTTCTTTTCAGCTCTTGTTCTCCACTGAGCCTCTGGTAATAAGCTTACAAAGCAAATTAAACTTGTTTGTTTGCAGTAGTGACCACGTGTGGAAGATAAACAAAAGCCTTTCTCAGTATTCACTGGCAAAGTAATATAAGCAGATTTCAGAAAATTAATCATTCTTGACTCACAAGCTGAACTAATAATCTGGATCCCAATTCTTCTTTCAGCCTTTAAAAAATGTAATAACTCTTTAAAGTCACTTTTAGGGATGAAGTAAAATGCTCAAGAGGAGAAATAAAAGCCAAGATCATACCGTGACCAGCTTTCTAAACTTAAGCTGAGCTACAGGAGACACCAGAAGCACCACCTCTTTAAGAGCAACCATACACACACAGTTTCTGCCTCCATTTTCCCTTGAGAGTAATTTCCTCAGAAGTATCTTTAGTACTGTAGATAAATTTATTGCAACATTTGAAATGGGAAACATAGTCTTCAGTTTCTACACTTTTATTTAAATATAGCCAAACCAGTCCCTGCCATACTGCTTACAAATCTATCATTTACAGCTTTATTGCTACTCAGTTGCCAAAAATACTCATATGCAAGATTTGAATTGTGAAAAATATATCCCAACATGGGACTGGTAGACAAAAATTCCTACCCAGGGTCCTTGTAGCTTCTGTCCCCTGAGTGGGCACAGAGTTGCATTAAAAACAAAGGGGAGACTCACACACAATGTCAACAATCAGAGCTGTAGAACTCAAAAGGACAAAAAAATAAAGTTGATAAAAAATGTTAGATGCAAAATATTCCAAGTGCAACCCTTTAGGACTACGAGGAGTTTTGGAGTAACTGGAAGCAATCTGCACTTCTCCTTGCTTCCATTTCACAAGAGTAATTCTGTAAATCCCTGCTCTGCTAAGTCCAGTCAGCTTTTGGAAGGTCCAAAAGGTCTTTTGAGCGAGACTTGGAATAGTTTCATCAGTTTAGCCTGTTCATTTGGGAACAGGAAGTTTGATGTTCTGAACATCTGCATTTGTTTCTTGCTTTCCCAGTCCCCAAGGTTCAGAAGAACTTCCAACCACAAAATCGGTTGTCTGTGTAATAAAACACCAACCTGCTCTTGGCAAGTTATCATAGCTCAGCAACAAGTATTTGATCGATAAATCTGTGACGTTGCTTCCCATTTCTTCCTTGATTCTATTGCTCTTTCTCAGGCAAAGCTCCCACTGAAGTGAAATGGAGCTATGCTCTGGTAAAGATGGTTGTTCCTAATTTAGCAGCTGCGCCTGTGTCTGTGGATTAGTGGTTTGTTTGTGGCATCTTAATCACATTTTCTGATGTGATTAAGGAGCTAACATTGTCTTAAATTTCAGGGCCATAATGCCCTATTGATTTTGAAACAAACTCCCCATTGATTTCAGTAGGAAACTCTACTTTTAAAAGGAAAAAAGAAGGAAAAAAAGAAAAAAAAACAATCAATGTCATATTATGGCCCTTGGAAGGTAAACAGGACAAGAGAAATAATTTGAAGATGTTTCAGGCATTACAAAGGGATTTTGTTTCAAAACATGAGGAAATAAGACTACTGCATTGTCTGAACTTTCTTATTGATTTCCAGGCTCAAACAATATATAAAGCACAAACATGCAATGTTCATACCTGCCTGAGGGAAAGATAATAAAACCTGCTAAAGTTATGGAGCCAAGCATGTCCACTGCACACCTATAACAACAGCTGTATGATGGTGAGGGCAGAGTGAGACTGTAGTTTCCTCCAGATCAGTTATTTCACTAGACTTGATCAGAGACAATATCTTTCCTCTAACGCATAATCTCTGGGAATTTAAAGTTTATTTGGGTTTGGCTTTGAGGGTTTTTTTGTCTTTTTAACTAGAAAAAAATTGCTATTAGTGCACAATGTTTAGGTTTAGAATAGAGTTCTTTTAGCAAAATAAAATAAAATAAAATCAAAGCCTAATAAAAATGGATAAGGCCTTCAATTTGTATTACAGTAAGATTTTTCCAAAGGAAAGAGGAAAAAAACAAGTAATTTATTAAAAAGAATCTTGCATGCTTTTCCTGCAACTTCCTCTCTGTTGGTCCTGTGAGGATATTGCAATGAGCAGCTGCCAGACTCCAGCAGAGACTAATTCTCCTCTCCAAGAGCATCTCTGAACCTCCCTCTCTAAAAGACCAGCAAAGCTTTATGGTGCATTAGTCTGTCAAATAAAATCTCTAATATATGTTCTTCAATTCCTTGTTGATGTGGTGCTTAGCTTTGCAACACTGTTACTGTCCTCATCAGGTTATTCTCCATGCTAATGCAGGTAATTTATTGTGATCACTAGCACTGTAAAAGCTCCAGAGCCAAATGGATGAGAGCCATCCATCCCACCCAGGAACAGTGGGATCATCCCTAATCAAGTGTGGAGAACAAGGAGAGGCAGCCTGGGTCAACCTGCAGCCAGCCATGTGTGCTGTATCAAATAGCCCTGAGACTCTGGGGTGAGTCCGTGCTGACACCTCTTCCCTCCGTTTGCTGCTGTTGCCACTCTCACACAGCCTGGAAGAAGAGCTCTGCCCAAGTCCCTCTTTGCAGGGTCTGCACATTTAATCCCCCACATACAGACTGGGGTCAGGGCTGCCAGACTACAGCCCTCTCTCTAAAGCTGAACATTTCAGCTGCTACTGTCTGAAATGAAGGATTGTGGTCTCTAGATGGGACTATAATAGACAAACACTCTGGATATTGACATAGGTAGGCCTGCAGCATGCTTGGCAGTAGGTTACCTGTTACTTCTGACAATGTCAAACAGCATTATTCTCTCCACTTCCCTTTCTTTATTTGTGCTTGGATAGAAGATATTTGATCTTCCTTCCTGAGGAAGACCAAATTCACATTGAAATTACAGCAAGAGAGGAGAGATGTATTCCTTTCATGTCCTGGTAGGGTAGTAGCAGTGAAAACTTGGAAGAAAAAGATTCCTGTCCCTGAAGAGTTTTCTAAAGATCCCACATCTCTGCTTCCCTCTCCCCCATCCACCACCCCTGAAATCAACAGCAAAAAACTCTAAACTGTACAAAGGGAATAAACATTAAATAGAGTTATTAGAAATTTGGTATGTTTTGCTTTCTTTTGTGTTGGATTTGCCAGTAAGTCAACAAATACTCTTTTTAATCCACAAATGCAGCGAAAGAAATGAATCTAAATGAACAACTGATTGCTAAAGAAAGTTCAATCAAATCCACCCTGTGAAAATACTTGAGCATCCCTATGAGTCCCTGTGGTGGTTTCTCTCCCTGCCCTGTGGGAGACATTCTCTGCATCCATCCTGGCAGCTTCTCCCCCTTCCAGCCAGCTGCTGTGGGTCTCCCAGCTGCCCAGAAAGGACACTCCACCCTGCACTTCCATGGGACAACTTCCCTGAGAAAACACCCAATCCTCAAAAAAGGAAAGAGAGAAATTACTTTTCTAACACAATGGTGATGAAGGAACTTTCACAGACCTTTCTTGAAATGCTCTGTGCTTAGTGTTCAAGGAGAAAATAAAAATGATTGAGATGTTATTTGGTCTCAAAGTGAGGCTGGAAATGCAGTAACATCTCCAATAAAACGCTCAAGGGAGTTTTCAGCTTGCAGTCCTAGCACATATTCATGATCAATGAATAACTCACGGATTCCAAAGTCTGTAGAAATTCATGAACATGTTACCCTAGGACTGCTCAAAAAAATAAAGAAACTATCACAATCTCTTAGCTTACAGATGAGCTTTGAGTGAGTTTTTAATGACAGAGGCACACAAAAAATTATAATAGTTATGAAAATGAACGTTAGTCAGGTAAGTAAATGGAATTCACACAACACACATTTTAAGAGTTTTGTATTTACCTGAGAGACTCAAATGGCTCTTACAGAACAATTATGTCAATCCAGAAACAGCACATTCCAGGACAATGGCGTTCTAAGAAAAGAAAAGAAAAAGCATGTGTAAATATTCAGAATATTCCTCACACCACAAGAACCCAATTCAGAATTCAAACCGAAGCTGCGTCCTGAATGCATTGCCCCAGAGATTGGCCTTCCCTGTGGCTCTGAGACCAGCTGAAAGCCAATTATAATGTGTGATCCCAGGGAAAGAGGAAACTTCTTTTTTGTTATTCAAAGCAGAAGTCCTCTGTAACTGTGGCTGTAAAGTAACTTCTTGAATTTCTTTACATTTCAAATGCATCTGCTTCCTTGACTAGAAGCATTTAGTATTTAATAAGAGGAAGAAAAGGTGATTCCACTTTTAAAAAGGCTCCTGTTATAGGTGGTGAATTTCAAAGCACTCTACTTGTTTCTGCTGTTATTTTTGAGTGTGAATGTCACAGAATAATTCTGCTGTTATTTTTCCATGTTATTTGAGTTAAAAGACCTGACTGCTATACATTCCAAGGTTGCTGATTTCCACTGCAATTCTTATGTGTTCAAGCTTACATTATTTATACTGCTTTGTCTGCCACCTTCATACCCAGCTGTCTTCTTCTTAAATATTAAAGTAATATAAGGAACTTTTAGGCATGCTTTACACTTAAAACAATATCATATGGCAGACAAAGTCCTTGTGTTGTCAAAGGACTACAGCTCACAGACCAGCTTAGTTTTCTTATTTCATTTTGGCTCAAAGCCGAAGTACCAGGGCATGTATTCTATTGCACTGTTTGCATTTGAAAATCACAGAGAGACACTACCAAGTGCAATAGGTAATCAAAAGTAATTAATCAAATTTCTCTGTAATCACACAAGATGATCTAACTGAAAGATCGTACAAGCTAGTGTCAGAAGCAAAGGACATGTTAGCAAAACACAATAAAACAAAAAAAGGACAGCAAATGAATCAGAAGAACTACCACCCCATCACACAGAGCCTGTCACTGAACTAAGGTTACACAGCAACAACAGAACTGCCTTCAAATAACCCACTTTGGTAACATCATTGATTCTCCAGTTCAAAATGATGCTGCTCTTTGGGGACTGGTGTTTAGAGCATCAAAAGTGCTCACTTCAAAAAGAACTCAGGTGGCTGAAACAATTCTGAGACCTCAAAAGACCTTTCAGCCTGTGGAGGAGCTGGACGGTATTTGCTGTGCAGTGCAGGGATTTGCAGAGGAGGCTTCCTGGGGTTGAAGCTATCCATGGCCATGGGCCTGGCCACCTACGCGCGGGGCACAATAAGGAAGCTCTGCAGTGGAGGAGGTTGGCTGGCTCCAAAGACAGACAAGGCAACAAAGAGGTGCTTGCAATAAGAAAAAAGTCTCCACAAACCGAGGTCATGCTTTCAAGGGAGCACTGTCAGCTTTCTTGTTTTTTCTTGAAGTTCTGGGCATTTCAAACAGGCTCAGGCAGAGGAATGACAGGTTTACTCTCTTACTCTCCTCTAATATGTTAGATAAATATGATAGATTTCCCTAGAATGCACATATTCACAAATAACAAGCAAAGCTTACCATTTCTTGGGCCTCACATGGGAATCCCCCCATACCTTCTGAAAGACAGAGTAGTGCTGCCAAAGGAGATCACCTGGGTGGATTTTTGTCGTTTGTTATAGGAGAGGGTAGAGTCCTTTTCAATCCATTTCTTTGGACTTCATATAACTCAGACAACAAAGTGGTAAGCAGGTGATGTATTATAGGACGGTCTATTTATTTCTGGTTATTTGTTATCACATTTTCTGCATGTTTACTTGCTAATTAGGAAAACACACAGTCAAACATTACAATACTTGTGAAGAAGTGAGGACCCATTAAACAATTCCCCTTTAGTGAATGTCTAAAAAAGAAGTACCTTATCAAAATCAATAACTTGTAAAGAACCTATCAGTATAAATAACTTGCAAAAGACAGAAAAAACCTGACTTTCCATGGAGACACTCCCATAGTAAGAATTAAGGGAATTTTTGACAACTTCATTCCCCTTCCCTGGATGTACGATGTCTAGACATTGCAGTGCACATATAGCGTAATGAAAATGTAGATGGGTGGGATAAACAAGAAGTTCTTTAAGGTATGAATTTATTCTTATTCTTCACTGGTATTGGGACAGAATAAACACTTCCTCATCGAAAAATGAAAATTATTTTTATGACAAAAGGAAGAAGGGATAGAGAAAAATGAATTACTTTTCTTCAGAAGGAAAGAAGTTTTCACCTGGGACACCCATGTCCCCTGACACAAAGGAATAGTGAGTATTAATTCTGAAATAGCATTCAGACTTCATTATGGCATAGCTTCTAATAGGAATGGATTGTATTCTGAGCCTGCAAAGCTGTACATGAAATAACCCTCTTCTTTCAAAGTAAGTTTTAAAGGAAGTGAAGAAAATACCATATTTTCAAATGTTAACTATGTCTTAAAAGAGAGGCTGCGTAGAATTCTACCTTTGGGTAGGATTGCTTTGGTAAGGCTAATTTCTCACAATTATACAGCATCATGCAAACCCCTGGGGATTCTGTTTCTATTATATTTTATTATTCCTGAGTTCAGTGAATTTCTTTAAAGGGACCATTTTACCAATCAAGCTAACAGCAGTTCTGAAAATGTTGTAGTAATCTGTATTCTTTATTAAGCATACATTTGCTGACTAAACAAATGGTTCTTGTTTATTTCCCTAGGATAATAGCTCTGGTGCTATATTTGTCTGCAAGTCTATTGCATGATTTGCTGCCACAAAAAAATGAGAGTTTTGGCACTGAGCAAGATCCAACTGCAGAACCAAACATCAGTTCCACAGAATCCACCTGATCAGGCCCATAAAATGATTGCATTCGGCTGCTCTTTATTAACAACGCTGAACATTTAAGTCTATTAAGATGCATTTCACTATCTCGTCCAAATGCAAATTCCTTTCAACCTTTTCAGAGCTGTAAGATTTATCGTAGTGTTTAAAGAATGATTGTGCTTTCTTTCTTACACAAACAGGATTTGTTTTCATGGGTACGTTCCCAGCAATTTAGCAGCTATATTTCAGGGGGCTTGATGTACTCCTATAAATATTTGTGATGGAACTTGAGTGACAGCTCTGGAACATCTACTTTGATTTACTGAGGGGTACTCGCAGGAATGCAGCCACAAATCACCCTGCAGTTCACATTGCTAACTACTGGAGTAATTACACAGTTAAAACACCATACAGTGCAGAGAGCAACTCTGTCTGCCTCTCCTGTTACCAATAAGGATGTTGTTTTATGGTAGTACATGGGGTGACACTTATGGCAAAAGGTAATGTTTATGAGCACATTTTCATGCCTGCTCTTCCATGATCCTACAGCACAGAAAATAGGTTGCAGAATTAATAAACTGAATGTGAGCATGCAAATGTGCCCTAGCATATGCAGATTTGAGAGGAAATTAACATTCAAGTACAAGTTCAGATTGCATGTAGGTTTGTGTAGGCCTTTAGAGGATTTTTGCTAAATTTGAATGAAAATAGTCTGTGCTATTGAGGCACCAAAACATCCCTCAAATCACAGCAAACAACATGATACTACAATCTATTCTTCTATTCATCACTTTCCGTTCCTTGTACCCACCACCACCCCAATAAGATGGCACAGTGCTACAGCCACTGCTTCTTCCATCAGTCACCCTTTTCCTTGTCCTCCCCTTCATTAGGACAGATTAAGAACAGCTCCACTGAGTACAGCGGGTAGGGGAAGCACAGATGCAGTAGGTCCACCCCACTACATCAGTAATTACTACACAGTAATGAAGGCAAACACCTTCTTGGGCCCAAGCGCTGATGAAGATATTTCCCAGCCACTGGCAGGGCTGCAGAGTAGCAAAGTAATCCACAAGAACACAAAAATGAAGTATGAAAATAATTTATGACACTGATCTCATTGGTTCAGTATTGATTTTTTCCACTTATGGGTGCCTCAAATTACCTGAAGCCTTTAGTAATACTCCTCCAAAAAGAAAGTTCTTTGGTGTAAAAGAATTGCCCAGAACTGGAATGCCCAGTTACATATCCCTCCAAACCACATGTTTATTTTTGTTTTTTTAGCCTCAAATCTGAGCATAAGATACTGCAAATAGGCAGCCTGTTAAAATGAGTAAGGTTGTGTCTGTATCAGTAAAGAATCCTTTTGAATTAAGTCTCTCTGATTGGACATGAAACAGTAATCTGAAGTCAATAGACACCTGGAGGTATTTCTGCTCCTCAACAGCCTACAGAACACATTATTCCATTTATTTGCCTTGCACCCTGAAAGAAATATGTCTTACAAACCTAGAGGACAGGCTATGTAATGCCATCCCTACAACTCTGAAACCCTTCTGTACGGTTCAAGCATGGGAATTACTTGAAGTTAATTGGAAGAAGGAAAGATGCATTGGGTAATAAAATGAAGTTAGTGCAATATATGAGCACCAGGAAGACTGTAATTACTCAGCTCTGCTTTGAGAAAAATCTCTGTCTTCATTTTCCACTACCAACTTTCTAGAATTGTTGTGGCAAAATTACCCTTGAAGATAAATATGATTAGTCACTTAAAATATATTTCTGTATTAGGCAGGCTGCACACTTGTAAGGTGTAAAATTTTAACACAGAGTTAGGTATATAACCAACTAGTGAGAAATCATTTCCCTAAATTACTCGAAGCCCCAGACTGGCTTCTCCAAGAGAAAGATCTGCAGCTAATCCTTCTCACAGTTATGAGGTCTCTGTGACAAAAACCTGTTTCTAATTTGGGATGTGAATGGCAGCGTAGTCTGGCTCTCAGGAGGATCCAGGAGTACCAGGAGCCTGGCTTCCCTCCACCTAAACCAAAGATGAAGCTACTCCTTCTTCAAAGCCTTCACATCCAGGTCCTCCACCCTTGGTAGCTTTCTGGAAGGGTTGGTAGCTACAGCAGCATTAAGCCAGGCCCCATAGAGGGGCACAGAAGGACCTCACAGACCAGTTCCAGAGCCTTCCTTATGCTCTGCCTTGGGCCTGCAGATAAAACCACCAGCTGGCAGGGAATATTCTAAGTCCATGAGAACTCACCAGAAGGAAACAGCTTCCCCTTTCACTGACAGGAAAGGTCTCGTGCTGAAATAATCTGATCTCCAGAGACGTGAAGGCCCTCCTGGGCCAGCTGAGTCCCGAGTAGCCTCTGTGAAGGTCAATCACCAAGGCTTTCTGCAAACCTATTGCCACGCCTGTCAATATGATTTGAAGCAGAGACTTCAGGGCAGGCATCTGAAAAGCTCCTGCCAGAACATGAACACATTTTAACTTGTGCCATTTGACCAGTTCTGTGAATCCACATTGTTCTGTAAAGTTTTGTTTTGGAGAGCTGGCAAACAACAAAATGTTTTTTTATTTCTATTTAGACTCTCTTAACTGAAATAACTTCATCATTTTAGAAGTAAAACTCACATAACACTCTTTCTGTGAAGCTTTCCTTTACTGGACCATAATGCAATAATTACAAGGTGCCCTGTGCCTGGGGGCAATTTCAGGAACAGGTATTTTGGCTATACACACCGAGGAAAATGCTTACACTGGATAATTCCACATAAGAACTTTAACTGCATGTGAAGCCATCTTCATTCGTGGTCTGGCTTTAACCTGAAAGTAAGATTTTTTTCCTGGAGCTAGTATACAGCTTGCTTTCTTTTTTGCTAATGGCAGGGGCTTCTTTGTTGTTTTGGTCATTTTCCACACTTGATACCTAAAGCATATTTTGCATAGTGGAATGAACAAGAAAACATGAAATACAAATTTTTTACAACATCATATCCAAAGCCTTGGCCAAGCCTTCCTTCTATTTTGCGTGATTCCAGGACAACATGATTTCAAGTGAAAGAATCATGCATTGCTAAAAAGATAAATCTTACATGCAATTTGAAACTAGACACAGATACATACAATGCTCTTTTTCCTCTGGTGCTATTTGAGGGACTACTACTCTGGCCTTTCAAACTATTCTGGTTTTTTAACCCTATCTGCCCATAATCTACAAATGTATACAGGACTATTTATACTAAAATTGTCTGTGGTCACTCAATATATGAGCACTATTTCAACTTGAAGTCTGTATGCATGTGACCAAAAAAAGGGAGGAATCTGAATGAAAATTACAAGTTCAGCATCACTTCACAAGGTTTCCTAAGTCATGTAATTGCATCAGTGAACACTGAGCTAAAGCTACAGTAGCTCGTATTAATTCTATCATAGAAAAACTTGACTCAAGTGGGTCCTCTACCCTGCAATCTCTTCCTAAATGTGTAAGATTCAAGCTCAATAACTAATTTTGCTGGAATAGTGCAGAAGCCTTCTGATATCTGCTTAAAGTCATTACAGCTTTCCAGAGTAGACAGCACATTATTATTATTATTTAAATAAAAATCGTGGCCATGACCAAAGGGAATGTTTTATACTATGCCCCTCAAGCAAGATTTAAGAGCTGACTCCAGATTGATGTTATTCCCTGAGAATTTATCAACCTTTATAAAAATGAACAGTTAAAAACCTGTTCAGCAAAGATTTTCAATTTCGACCCCACATACAATCTGAATACAAAAAGTGCCTCAGTTAAACAATATTTTACACTGTATGATCTTCAAACTCTGAATGTAATATTTAAAACATACTGGTTAACCTTGACTACAGATTTTAAATTCTCAGCAACAGAACTGGCCAGTAGGTATCAGTGCATACTTCCAGATGGAGATTTTTACATTTATGCATAAAGGCACAGGAAAGATATGAAGTTTTCCTTGCAAGCTGCTCCACATGCTGACTGCAGCACAGAGTTTTACTGAGGCAAATGTAAGAGGTTATGAAAATGAGATGCGCTTGAATCCCTTTAAGGATGCCTGAGCTATTTTGCAGACCTGCACTCTGTCAGGGGTATAAAGTTTAACTCTCAGAAAAATGGGGCAAAAATCCTTCCCTTACTGAACATCACAAGGACATCTGGCTGGATTATGATCAGAATTTATTTGAAGTGCTGCACGCTGAAAAAAGCCCAAGAATCCGAAGATTTTGCAACCTGAAGCCCTGTTACATGCATTTGTTATTATGTTAAATTATCTCTTTTTATAATCATCATAGCCCTGGTCCTAGGTCTCTGTTAGAAAAAAATTGGAAAAAAAATTCTTTGCAAGTTATTCTTATGCCAGGATCTCTCTTTCCCCACATTCAGTACAATCAAATTGACAAAATATAAACAGGCTATATACAGTATTTCAAGTATTATGTGACAGATAAAGATGATTCTAAACCGTTTTATTACAACCTTAATTCCCCTGACATACTAAACTCAGAAATGGAACTATTCAAACCCTATAACATCAACTTCTGCTCAAAAACATGCAAATGAGATACTGTCTTCTGAATCCAGTGAGCATATCTTCCCACCCATTTAAATGACTGCACAACTGGTACTGCAATGGCGAATTTGGAGTGGCAAAACAAGGTTGCATCCTTTAAATTGTATCTGTATATACACAGATGTATATTTGACCTTGGAAAACTTATCAGAATGCAATAGGCACCTCACTGGATCCACTTTTGTGTAATGTGAGTGCCCATTTTGGATGGGATAGAGTTAATTTTCTCCTTGGTAGCTGGTAAAGAGCTGAGTGTTGGATTCAGTGTGAGAATAATGTTGATAACACACTGATGTTTCGGTTGTTGCTGAGCAGTGTTTGCCCTAATTCAAGGACTGTTCAGTGTCTCATGCTCTGCCCGTGAGGAGGGGCATAAGAGGCTGGGAGGGAGCATGGCCAGGATGGCTGACCTGAACTGTTCCACACCATGGAACAGCATGCCCAGTATATAAACTGGGGGAGCTGGCTGGAAGGGGGTGTCACTGCTTGGGATGGGCTGGACATCAGTCAGCAGGTGGTGAGCAATTGGATTGTGCATCACTTGTATTCCTTGGGCTTTATTCCTTTCTCTCTTTTTTTTATGTCCTTTTTCTTTATCACTATTAGTATCAATATTTTTAAATTATCAGACTATTTTTATCTGAACTCATGGAGTTTATCTTTTTTCTGATTCGCCTTCTTCTGACTGCTTCCTGTGTGGTACTTCTTTGCCAGCCAGGGTCAAACCATGACAGTGAGACAGACAGCAATTTGACTTAATCTGTTTTGCCCTTGACTAGATTACAACCCCCTGCAGAATTAAATACTCTTAATGAGCTTTGGGCTATATTCAGAAAGCTAGGCCATGGAAAAAAGGGAGCTTCAGTTCAGGAAAACACTTCGGTACAAAGGTATATTAAAGTACAGAACGTGGGTGAGTTTGGGGGAACAGAGTGATACCTACTGGGCCTCTTCAGAACCTACAGGGTCAACACCACAATGCTGTGTTAGTGCTCTTAACAGCTAAAAGGTGGCCACATCAACCAGGGACCACCAGACAGCAGAGGAAAAAAAGGGAAGGAGAAGGAAAGGAAGAAGCAATTTTCAAAAGACAGATACTGCTATCTTGTATCTGCCTTGAACATAGGAAACTCAGCTTTCAGTTTGCAGCTGCTAAATTTAGTTCACTGCCATTTCACTATCAGAAGAGAAAAGAATTAAAACAAGTTTGTGAAAATAATCATGCAGGACCTCTCATGGGTTTGCATGGTCTGGTTTTTGTTCGGTTGCTGTTGGGGTTTTTCACATAAACCAGTTAGCATTAATCCAGTCTGATGAGCTCATAAAAAACAACAAATGAAAGTCCTACCTTTTCCAAATCACTCCTCTCCAAGCCAATCAGGTAGTTTAACTCAAAAATGCTGAAGGGAAAAAAGATCACGATCACAATCTTTGTAGACATGATCTAACTGATGTATCTCTGTCTTCAAAAATTTTGCATTAGGATACCACACAAGATAAAAAATTAAAGTAATATGCTGTACTAAAGAAAATTAGGAAGAAAATTAGGATGAAAATAGAACACAACAATCCCAGAACACATCATTTTTTTTCTTAAGGCAGCAGTTATACTTTTTTCTCATGCCATGTTCTATTCTGTTTCTACTCACCCATTGGAGAGCTGCTGTCACAAGCCACAAAATCGTCCCAGTTGTGTGGTGTCTGGGATCCACCAGGCCAGGCTAGGCTAGGCAAAAGTGACACAATGATGGAACTTCATAATCTTCTGGACCTTGGTATCCCTCAGCTTGTCCTTGTGTCTCCAGATGGATAATTGGGCTCTGCCCATGTCAATGATACCATTATTGCCACCAGTCTTGCAATATCCTGAAAGATGAATTTACGAGATCCTGCTGTTTCTGCTTTGTATTGCACATGTACTTCCTTTCGAGGTGGGAGCCTCGTGGAAGCAAAGGGACACAACTCATCCCTTCATGAGTTCATGTAGCCAATGGTTAGGGAATTTATTTTCCAGTGAAGTTGTTCAAGGACTGTCTCAGACTCCCACAGGAGAGGTACAGACTGATTTTCTGCCCCTCTCTTATCCTAAAGAATGCTGGGCTGGGCTGCTTTTATAGTGAAAATACACATGCACACAACTCCAATGTTTTAAAATTACAGTAATAGTACAAGTAGGCTAAGATGGCTTAAGAGGGGGGCTTATGGGTGCCTGTTCCTGTTATTGATGTCCAAAACAAAGACCAATCAATTAAAAAGTGTTTTTCCTTTAAAAATTGGGGAATAAAGAAGCAGTTTCCTTTTTTCCTCTAGACAGTTTAAAGCACAGCTGTCTAGCTGGTAGCAAGAAAGCAGCTTAGCACATGGTGATTCTTATCCCAAAGAAGACTCCTTCCCTGCTGTTTGAGGATACTTTTTCCTTCTCCCCCAAACCCAATGTTTGATAGCTGTCTAATTCCTGACTGAGCTGCACACAGCTGCCTCACTCCATGCAGTGTGTGACCCAGATCTGTAGCTTACTGCTTTGCAAAGCACATTCCCCTGCACTGACAGATAAATCAGTTTCTTGTGGCTGCTTAAAAATAGCAGCTTTAGCTGCTGGAGAAGTTCTCAGTGAGTGCAGCCAAAACACGAAAGGGAGTAATCCACCAAGCTCTCAACAAGCCAGAGGAGAGCCTAATGCACAGGCTATCACCCACACACAACCCCACTGGCACAGCAACAGAGATGCAAAATCCTCGAGGCACGGCGGAGGCTGTCAGCAGCACTAACGTGATTAGTTAGGGGGATCTGCTTGTTTTCCTCACACAGGCCTGGGAAGGGCGAGCACCGCTCAGCTGGGGCACTCCCCTTAGCTGGGTCATCTCTGCTGTAGCACCTGATAGACACAAAAGCTGTCAGCCCGTGCTAATGCTGTCAATGCCAGCCTGATGATCTTGTCACTTTTTCTCAGGTATCAGCAAAATTGGGCTCGGCCAAGAGGCAACTCGGCTACTTGTGTCTGTGCCATAGCTTTTGGCTGAGGGTGCTTGTTCCACTTCTCACTTGTGTCGTGTTCCATTACTGACAGGCCCCTGAAACAGAGATGAATAGGTAAAAAAAGCTTGCCCAAATTATAGCTCTTTCCCACACTGAAAACATTAGAGACTAAAAGATTGATGAATTAGTGAGAAGTGTCTCCTTCTACCTAACCCGACTTAATGCAACATTTCTTCTCAAACCCTCCCCCAAACTTTTTGGCACAGAAAGCCCTAAAATATAAGGAACATTATAAAAAAAAAAAACCTAGTAGTACAGAGGTGGCTTTAGAAACTAGCAGGGTAAGAGGATCTCAAATGCAATCCTTCATCTAGTCAGTACACCATCGCTATGATGTCTTTAAAATAAGTATTGCCTGCTTTGGGGTGTGTATTTTTTGTTTTCTTGTTTGTTGATTGTTTTAATTTATGAGGAGACGGAGAATGTCATTAAGAAGTGGGAGCTGGTGATGGTTACTGCACAACATTTGCTACGCTTCCTCCCTTCTGATATGAAAATAATAATTTTTGGTTATGCACTTTTTGTACCCTAAGGCCCAGGATGGGTGTCTTTAGAGCCCAACATGGGCCTCAACTGAAACACCTGAGCTGAGCAAAAATAAAAAATCTTCAGAAAGGTGAATTCATCTGCTGCAGTAATTAGGTCAGAAAGATCTGTGAGAAGGTCAGCCGTTCTCACTAAGTATTTAATCACTTAGGATGATTGGGAAGTATGTGCACATATATATCCTAAAGAAGAGAAAAATACTGTGGTGATTGATTCCCCTGCAAATATCATATTAGACCCAGAATACTTTCCCATTCGATTTGATGGGTATGTTTTCTAGAATCCAGCATATTTTCCTTGAAGCCTGTCATATTTTGAATATTCACAGTAAGCTAGGCAAGGTGAGCTAAATGCAGCAAGAAAAAAATGAAACTCCTTTGACAGGTTAAGTTTTGTGGCACAGGCTGCAGACAGGAGGTCACATTCTTATCAGAATAATCCATTCTGACCTTAAAAACCTTTTGAACAATGTGAAAATATTGGCATGCCTAGATTTTTCTCCACATTGCATACTGCCCAGAATGAAAATTTTACATTGGCTCTCCAACCATTATGAGAAAGATTTTTCTATCTCTTGCCTGTCCCAGGTATTTGTAAATAAAAAACTAAATAAAAATTGAATAAAAACAAGTATAACCCTTTTTTACTTCATAGAACAGCAAAAAAGTAAATATTCTCTCAGTTACAATATACTGGATAATATGACAAAAGAATTTTTTTTTTCTGTTCCTTTTTTGTTGAAGACATCATTGAGTTTTTTAACGGCTTTGTATCTTTATACATTGCATGAGGTTACCCCCACTTTACTCTTCCCAGGGAGATCAGTCAGCAGAACATATTTCCCCACGGGTACTAATTCCAGTGGCTTGTCCTCCAAATCAACAAGAAACAAGCCAGCTCTAGTCTGGAAGCCACAGCGGCGTGGAGTTCATTCCAAATTGAAATGCAGTGTCTCTCATCCAGCTCATGGCAGGGCCAGCCCTGAATTCATGCACTTGTGAAGCTTCCAGATCCCAGCTGATCCTCTCCGAGTGCGGGCTGAGCGGGAGCATGGCTGCGGCTGTCACAGGAATACCAAGGATGCTCAGCTTACACAGAGGCTGCACACTCGTAGCCTACTTGTGAGTCAGTTCTGCTTGCTGGGAACTGGCATCCTCAGAGGGCTTCACAAACACTCCTTTCAGCAGTTCTGGCCTTAAACTTTCCCCCTGCCTAGTACCTCCTGTATCATTCCTGTTTCCTTCGTACCACCCGTGTCAGCATTTACTAGGGTTTGAGGGAGCTGGGCAGTAAACCTCCAGCAAAATTGATATTACAATCACAACGCTGGCCTTAGTGGTGTCCAGACAATAAACCAGAAACGAGGAAGAGTAATTGCTGAAATTAATTGCTGTTAAAA